>PITA01002403.1:0-162319 GCA_004023965.1 Spilogale gracilis | reverse complement strand
ATAAAAAAATCTTTAAAAAAATAATAAAATAAAATAAAATCTTGAAAAAAATAAAGTAGGGCTCTCTTAATTTCTTCTCATAACTTTCCTTCATAACACTTACTATAATTTCTAATTATACATTTACTAGTATATTTATTTGTTGACTATCTTTCCCCCCATGGACTGAAAGCTCCATGGGGCAGAAAACACAGGTCTTCTGTGTACCACTGTAGACTCATCTTTATCAGTGCACTTGAGACATAATGGACCCTTAATAAGTATCTGTTGAATGATGAGTAAATTAACATCCTCCTGACAGGCATGGTACACTGTGAAAACAGACATCAGTAAATATTTACATCATACAGCTTGTGTAGATCCCCCTTGCTAGGATTCTAAATCGTCAACCAGTCTTTTGATAGTCTTTCTCATTTCCTTTTTTTTTTTTTTTAAGATTTTATTTATTTATTTGAGAGAGAGAGAATAAGAGGGGAGAAGGTCAGAAGGAGAAGCAGACTCCCCGCGAAGATGGGAGCCTGATGCGGGACTTGATCCTGGGACTCCAGGATCATGACCTGAGCTGAAGGCAGTGGCTTAACCAACCGAGCCACCCAGGTGCCCCTCTTTTTTTTTTTTTTTTTTTAAGATTTTATTTATTTATTTTACAGAGAGAGACATAGTGAAGAGAGGAAATACAAGCAGGGGGTAGTGGGAGAGGGAGAAGCAGGTTCCCGCCAAGCAGGGAGCCCAATGCGGGGCTTGATCCCAGGACCCTGGGGTCATGACCTGAGCTGAAGGCAGACACTTGACGACTGAGCCACCCAGGCACCCTGTCTTTCTCATTTCTAATTCAAATGTCTTCAGGTCCCATGGGGGCATAATGAAGTCCAGCTGAGCTTTAACACCCAAATTCCTGATTTGGTGGCTCCCTTGTAGAGACACATGCCTCAGCCCCCCAAAGTGCCACCAAGGAATTCTCAGAATCCACCTCTCTTCTCCATTCAGCCCCTCTAATGCTCTGGGAGGATGTCATCCTCCTCAGGGACTCTCATCAGGAGGTTCCCACAGGGTAAAACCCTCAAGGGTCACCTTAATAATGCTCTCTCTTCTGTCCTCACTGTGCTACATGTGTCTCCTAGGACTCCTTTCCTTCCAAGTCACAGAACTGAATTCAAACTAGTCCAAGTACAGAGGGGCCCTGATCCTTTCTGTGAGCTTGGAATGGATCAGGGCTGAGAGATGGGGAGACCTGGAAGCAGGAACCCCTAAGTTATCTGGCTCTGACTCTCTGCCTCTCATCTCAGCTCCTCTCCTGTCAGCTTCATATTCTCTTCCTGCAGACAAGTTCTCTCCATGGATTTGGGTACATAGCTGCAGCAGGTGCAGGGTTCTGTGCCCAGGCCCCCCATCCCAGAGTGGAAGGGCTTTCCCCTATTAGCTCCCTTTAGCTATCAGCCCTCCTTAGAAAATTCTGAGGGAGGGGTATTAGTTGACCAGCCACATGCCCTGCTTAAGTGACATCTCAGTCCTGTATGGGTAGGGGTATGGAGTCCTGGGTTTGGAATGTGGGGAAATACTCTCCCATAGAAGGAAAAGAGAATAAGGAGCACTACCAGAAAGGGGATAAAAGTGTAGGAGGTGACATTAGCATGTCTACTACCCTATGTCTTATGTGCAGCAGCAAGGCTGGGTAGCTTCGTGGGTTAAGCCTCTGCCTTAGGCTCGGTCATGATCTCAAGGTCCTGGGATAGAGGCCCGCATCAGGCTCTCTGCTCAGCAGGGGGCCTCCTTCCTCCTATATCTCTGCCTGCCTCTCTGCCTACTTGTGGTCTCTCTGTCAAATAAATAAAATTTAAAAAGAAAAGAAAAGAAAAGAAAAGCTACCTCCAGTATCTCAGAATGCAATCTTAGGTGGGGATAAGGGCATTGTGGATGTGATTAGTTAGGATGGGGTCACAGTGGAGTAGCAGGAGCCATTAATATAATGTAACTGTTGCCTTTATAAGAAAACATTGTTCGTGAGGCACGTGGGTGACTCACTTGGTTAAGGGTCTGCTTTCAGCTCAGGTCATGATCTCTGGGTCCTGGGATGGAGTCCCCGCATTGGGTTTTGTGCTTGGTGGGGTCTGCTTCTCCCTCTGCCTCTCCCACTTCTTGCGCTTTCATTCCCTCTCTGTGAAATAAATAAAATATTTTAAAAAAAGGAAAATAAAATATTATTTGTGATATTTGTTAAACAACAGGAAGGCAGATTTCTTTTAGGGGAACTATGGCAATAGCTGTAGAGACCACTGCAATGGGATTGTGGGGGGGCAGAGATTAAGCTGGACCTGAAACACACAATAAGGGAAATTGGGAATGTATAGCCAGGGAGCAGAGCAGGGTAGGAGTCAAGAGACGGAAAATTACTCAGAGGGAACATCAGAGGTAAGGAGGGATTTTTTGCCACGTTAACTTAACGAGATTCTTGCCACAGGCAGGCTGGGGTGAGCAGGCGTCACCTTGCGGGTGGTGGATGACAACGGACCCGATCAGCTATGGAGGGTGGGGAACTGTGGCTAAAACTGGGTGATGCACAGAAGGAAATGGGACTCAGAAGCTTGCCCAGGAGCACACTGTTACAGGTTTCTTCTACCGGCTTATGGGGAAGGGGGTTTCTTTTCTTTTCTTTCTTTTTTTTTTTTTTTTAAAGATTTTATTCATTTATTTGACAGAGAGAAATACAGCTAGATAGGGAATACAACAGGGGGAGTGAGAGAGGGAGAAGCAGGCCTCCCGCAGAGCAGGGAGCTCAATGCGGGGCTTGATCCCGGGGATTCCGGGATCATGACCTAAGCTGAAGGCAGTCGTTTAACCAACTGAGCCACCTAGGTGTCCCAGGGGGTTTCTTTGATTAGGCTGGTTCAGTACCCTTGAAGTTGGGCCATTCTATTTTTCATGGGAAATGAATAATTTGGCATTCTATTTTTTACACTCCTGTCTTTGAGCTTTGTTAGTGAGTTAGTCTTTGGGTCCTGTTTGGGCTACTGAATAATTTAAGATTCTGAATCTGCAAAGGTGAGACCCAAACTTGGCAGCCCCCATCTGACAGAAGGCCAGGTGACACATTGTTTCTTTCCACTTAAGTGTCCTCACTGGTAAAAGGAACTCCAGTTAATAAGCACTTTTTCCTGCCCATGTGCCACACCACTCAGTCCTCACTGAGGATCAGAACTAAATGCGGTGAGTTTTCTACTTTATCCCTGAAAGCCGCCCTCACTTTATTTTATCCCCAATTTATTTTTGTCTTATGGAAAATAAAATACTCCCACTAGATCAACTCTACTGTTACTCAGTGGTTGCTTCAAATCCCCAAGAATACTTGTCCTTGGGCATAATGTTTTTATACCCCTAAGTAGTTGTGTGCGTGCATGGATGTTTGGCTTCAAATGAGTTGCTTTTACAACGTGATAACCTTGTGCCATATGTTGGGCAAATATCTTGGCCATAATTCACAGGCAACTGACACATTAATAGATCCTCTGCCGTTCTCATTGTGGAGACTTTGTGTCAGTGGCCTTTGTCTCCTGCGGATCTGACAGAGGGGCAGGATTAGCTCCCTGAAGCTGGGAACACAGCTGACAAGGAATTCCATGAAAACAAAGCCAAACAATTGAGGAAGCTTCCATAGGCACCTGGCTGAATAAATTAAACCTGACTGAATCCTCTAATAGAACGATGACCGAAAAGGACGTAAAATATGCCTTGCCTAATGAGGTTCTTTAAAATCATTTACTATTGAAAACTGGCTATTCCAGGAGACCAGAAACTTGGCAAGACACCTCTACTGGGTATCTCAGGCTCTTATACTGGATCTGGGCCCCTAGAGGTATTGCGCTTTCTTCCTGAAAGTTACAAGTCACTGCAAGTTTTTGCTTCAAAAACTGTGCAGCAGAGGAACCCAAGGCTCTTCTCCCCTGGGCCTGCCCTGGCTTCTGACAATCCCACCGGGATGGGCACAACGAGGGAGAAATTACATGGGCCCAGAAGGGAAAGGATGGAATTGAAGTAATAGCCTAAAAATGACTTCAAAAATAGAAACAAAATAAGTCCCAATGCTAGAAGAAAGAAGAAAAAAAAAATAGCACCAAGGTTTACTAATAAGCTTGGTGTAAAGTAAACACCAGACCATTGAATTTCACATTATCTATGGGTCTCTTCCATGAGTTGGCATTACCAGCCAGCATGAAGCACCCAAATGCAGAAGTACAAAGGAAAAAACATTTTTCATTTTGTAAAAATGAACACGTACATGATTACACAAGGGCCCTGTGAAAAGGTGAAAGTCTGCATAGTGTGATTTTAATAGAGTCACACCTGTCCAAATAGACATTCCCATCAACCTGTCATTGTGCTCTCTTCCCACAGAGAATGTCCACCAATAGAGACCCTCGACAAAGGACAGCAATGTAGTTTCCAGAAGAACAGTATTGAAATATATGGGATTAAAATGTTACTGAGGAGTGGAAAGAGTCGCTGAGGTGAGCTTTTACTCTCTAGTGAATTCAGTTGACCAGAGAATTAGCCATTCATCTTGGTAATAGATGTCGAACTGATGTTTGAGTTCTGTGTGGGATTGGGGTGCACACCTCAAACAGGAAGTGACCTACGGTCATATAGAGGAGAATAAACAAAGCAAGAGAGGCCCGGAGAGGCAGCAGTTATGGTGAGATTATTTACTGTGCCTGCTTCAGAAAACTGTTATTACTGCCACTTCCTAAGCTATATAATTTTTTAGTAAATTACCTAAATTTTATGGGCCTTGGTTTCCTCATCTGTAAAAGGAGGGCCATAATACCAATGTCATAGGACTGTGGAGGAAATTAAATAAGATATGTGTAAATGGAACATCTGAGACACAGTCTGCTCTTGAAGATATAAACCTCACACCTGCTTTGCTATAGGTTAAGCTGCAAATATGAAGAGGAACCAGTTAGGAAGGGCAATGAGGCACCTAAGGAAGGTTCTGAGGTGTGGCCCAAGTTGGAGACTGCTACATGAAACGATTAATAAATTAATAAAAGTCTTTCTTCATATAGCTGTTAAAATCACTGCTGGACCTCAGATGGGGCTTTTGGCAAACTTTTTCTGTAAAAGATCAGATAGTAAGTAAACTTTGCAATTCATATCCTGTTGAAACTACTCATCTCAGGTGGCTCAGTGGGTTAAAGCCTCTGCCTTCGGCTCAGGTCATGATCTCAGGGTCCTGGGATGGAGGCCTGCATAAGGCTCTCTGCTTGGCAGGGAGCCTGCTTCCTCCTCTCTCTGCCTGCCTCTCTGCCTACTTGTGATCTTGCTCTCTGTCAAATAAATAAATAAATAATCTTAAAAAAAAAAAGTAAAATAAAAAATAAACAACCATTAAAAAAAAAAAAAAGGAAAGAAACTACTCATCCAGAAAAGCATCCATGGAGAGTGAATAAATAAGCTTGACAATGTTCCTAAAACTTTTTTTTTGGACACTTACATTTGAATATCATATAATTTTCAGGGGTCATGAAATATTCTCCTGCCAAAAAAATTTTTTTAAAGGTCTTTATTATTTTAGAGAAAGAGACAGCTTGCACGGGAGTGGCGGCGGGTGGGAGGAGCAGGGGAAGGTGGGAAAGAATCTCAAGCAGATTCTGAGGAGTTGAGCACAGAGCCACACTTGGGCTCAATCAATCTCTCTCTCTCTCTCTCTCTCTCTCTCTCTCTCTCTCTCTCTCAAGATTTTATTTATTTGACAGAGAGAGATCACAAGTAGGCAGAAAGGCAGGCAGAGAGAGAGGAGAAGGCAGGCTCCCTGCTGAGAGATCCTGATGCAGGCCTCGATCCCAAGACCCTGAGATCATGACCTGAGCTGAAGGCAGAGGCTTTAACCCACTGAGCCACCCAGGTGCCCATGGGCTCAATCTCTTGACCCTGAGATCATGACCTGAGCCAAAACCAAGAGTCCAATGCTTAACTGACTGAGCCACCCAGGTGCACCTCCTTTCAAATTTTTTTGAACTATTTAAAAATGTGAAACATTTCTTAGCTCAAGCATCACATAAGAACAGGTGGCAGGGGAGACTGGTGGAGTGAAATAAAGGGGTGAAATAGAGAAAGAGGATTAAGAGTATACACACTGCAACAAAACCAAAAGACAACCAGCAGAATGGGAGAAGATATTTGCAAATGACATATCAGATAAAGGGCTAGTATCCAAAATCTATAAAAAACTGCTCAAAATCAACACCCAAAGAACAAATAATCCAATCAAGAAATGGGCAGAAGACATGAACAGATATTTCCCTGAAGAAGACATCTAAATGGCCAACAGACACATGAAAAAGTGCTCAACATCCCCCAGCATCAGGGAAGTACAAATCAAAACCACAGTGAGATACCACCTCACACCAGTCAGAATGGCTAAAATTAACAAGCCAGGAAACAACAAATGTTGGCGAGGATGCGGAGAAAGGGGAACCCTCCTAGACTGTTGGTGGGAATGCAAGCTGGTGCAGCCACTCTGGGAAACAGTATGGAAATTCCTCAAAAAGTTGAAAATAGAGCTATCCTATGACCTGGCAGTCACACTACTGGGTATTTACCCTAAAGATACAAATGTAGTGATCCAAAGGGGCACATGCACCTGAATGTTTATAGCAGCAATGGCCACAATAGCCAAACTATGGAAAGAACCTAGATGTCCATCAACAGATAAATGGAAAAAGAAGATGTGGTATATAGCTACAATGGAATACTATGCAGCCATAAAAAAGAATGAAATCCTGCCATTTGCAATGGCATGGATGGAACTAGAGGGTATTATGCTGAGTGAAATAAGTCAATCTAAGAAAGACAACTGTCACATGATGTCTCTTATATGACGAATTTGAGAGGCAGGGTGGGGGGGTCATGTGGGGTAGGGAGGGAAAAAAATGAAACAAGATGGGACCAGGGAGGGAGACAAACCATAAGAGACTCTTAATCTCAGGAAACAAACTGAGGGCTGCTGGAGGGTGGGACGGGGGAGGGATAGGGTCACTGTGTTACAGTAAAAAAAGAAAAATTAAAAAAAAAGAGTATACACACTGCCATGAGCACTGAGTAATGTATAGAATTATCGAATCATTATATTGCACACCTGAAACTAAAAAAAAACACAGTATGTTAATTATACTTCAATTGACAAATAATTAAAAACAAAACAACACAGGTGGCAAGGCTGGATTTGGCGTGGGGGCCAAATGAAGTTTGTTAACCCCTGTTCTGGATACCGAATTATTTTCTTTATATTCATTATCTCCTCCTTTAATTCACATATCTACCTGATAAGATAATGTCAGGAAGGGAACGCATTTTACAGAAAATGTAAACTGAGCTTGGAATCAGTTGTGTGACCTTGGGCAAATTTCTTATCATTTCTCCACCTCAGGTTTCTCAGCTCTCTTGCAGGCTTGGTACAAGAGTAAATGAATTCAGACACAGAAAACACTGAGAACGGTGCCTGACACACAGTAGGCACCTCATAAATATTAACTATTTCTTCCCCAAGCATTGAAAACTTTTCTGTAACATGGTTTATTGAGTGCATACCATTCCATATGGATTATCATGATTTATTTAACAAAGTCTCTAATGGTGGATACTTATTTATCCTTCATTTTGTTTCCTCAAAAGGAACTCATAATTTGGAAAATCTTAAAGCGGAAATAAAAATAAAAATTGCTCAAAATACAATTACCCAGAGATTATAGCTGCTGGCATCATTATATGTTTTTCTAGGTTTAATTTTATCCTTAACCAAAGCTGGAGTTATACTGGAGTTATACTGTACATACTGTTTTGTAACCTGAATTTTCACTTTACCACACTAATGAAGGGCTTCTCAACTTTTAAGATTCTGACCTCAGAACTCTTAATCTCTGTCTTCTATTATCTTACTTTAACTTGTGCTTCCCATCACCTCATAGCTATTCCCCTAAGGGAGACTCTGCTGACCACCTAGTCTTGGCATTATATTTCTTACTGAAAAACTACAAATTGGCAGCTGGCTGGCACATCAGTCTTTTAGGAGTTTGGTTACCAGTAGCTCCCACTGTGAGCCTCAGTGGTCACGCCCAAAATAGCAAAATAGAGGGCATGGGGATTTTCAAAGCTGAGAACCTTAGACATTATGACCTCAATAATTATCAGTCCTGTCAGAACACCCAAACCCTGTCAACCTCTTTCACTACGTCTTTCCTTCCTTCTTTTTCTTTCCTTTTCCTTTCTTTCTTTCCTCACTCCCTTCCTTCCTTTTTAATTTTTAAGTAATCTCTACACCCAATGTGGGGCTCAAACTTACTACCCTGAGATCAAGAGTCACATGCTTTTCTGACTGAGCCAGCCAGGCACCCCTGGGTGCCCCTATTTTTGCTTTTTTTTAGGTCCTTTGTCAATTATACTTGACGAGTAGTATTTCTCATTTAAAATCGCAAACGAGGGGTGCCGGGTGGCTCAGTTGGTTAAGTGACTGCCTTTGGCTCAGGTCATGATCCCGGAGACCCGGGATTGAGCCCCACATCGGGCTTCCTATTCGGTGGGAAACCTGCTTCTCCCTCTCTCAGTCCCTCTGCTTGTGTTCCCTCTCTAGCTGTGTTTCTCTCTGTCAAATAATAATAATAAAATCTTAAAAATAATAAAATAAAATAAAATAAAATAAAATAAAATCTTTAAAAATAATAAAATAAAATAAAATAAAATAAAATAAAATAAAATGGCAAACGAGGGGCACCTGGGTGGCTCAGTGGGTTAAGCCTCTGCCTTTGGCTCAGGTCATGATCTCAGGGTCCTGGAATTGAGCCCCACCTTGGGCTCCCTGCTCAGAGGAGAGTCTGCTTCTCCCTCTGCCTGATGCTCTGCTTACTTGTGCTCACTCTGTCTTTCTGACAAATAAATAAATAAAATCTTTTAAAAAATAAAATAAAATAAAGCAAAATAAAAGAGCAAAGGACTCTGGGTAGCTCTGGTGGAGGGCAAATTCAGATATTGTTTCTGAAAGAAACTGGCTGAAAGTAGATGTACCTTTAGAGTACTACCTGAAGTGCTGACTTTAAACAAAATGCCAAATTACCCCTCCCACTGTCAAACTACCTTTTTATACTTCTATCTATCTATCTATCTATCTATCTATCTATCTATCTATCTATCTATGTATTATTTATTTATTTATTTGACAGAGAGATAGATCATAGGTAGGCAGAGAGGCAGGCAGAGAGAGAAGAGGATACAGGCTCCCTGCTGAGCAGAGAGCCCGATGTGGGGCTCGATCCCAGGACCCTGAGATCATGACCTGAGCCAAAGGCAGAGGCTTAACCCATTGAGCCACCCAGGCACCCCTCTATCTATCTTATGAAGGAAGGTATATGTAGACTTCAGAATTCAAATTTTGATTTGCTCATGACTACCTTGGTTTACCAAACTATGGTATTTTTTCATCACTGAGAAAATGTTGAAATGTTACAATGATGCAGGTTCTGTGGGTATAGAAACGTCTATTATTGGGGCATCTTCTATTGTTATTGGCTCAGTCAGTGGGGCATGGGACTCCTGATCTCAGGGTTGTGAGTTCGAGTCCCATGTATGGTGTAGAGTTTACTTAAAAATAAAATCTTTAAAAGGAAAAAAAAACCCTCCTATTGTTGACTTAACTATTGAAATATCTCAAAACAAAGTGTTTGGCTCCTCTTCTAATAACACATGAAGTCAGGCCCTAGTGCATACTACATCATAAACTGGATTGATTTGAAAAGAGCACTGAAGGGTGCCTGGGTGCTCAGTCGGTTAGGCATCTGAATTGGCTCAGGTCATGATCCCGGGGACATGGGAGTGAGGCCCACATTGGGCTCCCTGCTCAGCAGAGCTTGCTTCCCCGTTTGCCCCTCACCCTACTCATGCTCTTGCTCTCTCTCTTTTTCAAATCAAGAAATAAAATCTTTTTTTTTTTTTTTTAAGATTTTATTTATTTGACAGAGAGTAACACAGCTAAGAGAGGGAACACAGGCAGGGGGAATGAGAGAGGGAGAAGCAGGCTTCTCGCTGAGCAGGGAGCCCGATGTGGGACTTGATCCCGGGTCTCCCGGATCATGACCTGAGCGGAAGGCAGTCGCGCCCCAAGAAATAAAATCTTAAAAAAAAAGAAAAAGAAAAAGAGCACTAAAATGCATGACTTGAAATCCTACCCATTGTGTCTACTCTGGGCAATGGAAAGAAAGTTGGATACATCTGAATTTTGAAGACAACTGTTTGCTGATCTGGAAACTGAATGGTATTTGTGGGTCCTAAGAGTCTGAGGCACGTCAGGGGGCATGTTGGCCACCACACATTTGGTGGGCTCTCAGTGGTGGGAGCGCTTCCCTCTCCACTGTGACAGGGCTGGAGTGGAGGCCCAGAGACTGGAACGGGAGCATGAAAAACACCTTACCACCTGGGATTCAGCAGCAGGTCCAGGCACATCCCTTCCTCGGGCATTTGAGCAGCTGGTTTCCACAGCATGACTCCAGAACAGTAGAAAGAGAGATTAAAAAACTAGTAAAGCAGCGGTCCCCTAACATCACTCCCAACCTTCTCCTACTCCATCTCCTGCCAAAAAAACAAACAAACCAATGCAGCATTTTCTCAACTAGATGTCAACAATCTCTTGCTTTTTGCATTTCTGAGGAAAACTTAAAAGATGATTAAAGGCTTTTTAAAACACAAGAATAATTATGGAACACTGACTACTACTATGACTACTACTACTACACGCTGTGCATAGTCATATATGTGGTTTATTTAATGTAATCTCAAAATGGGGGAAATAGCATATTAGCAGACCACACTGGAGGATGAGGCCTAGGGGAGTCAGGTGACATAACTCAAATATGGTTAATGGCAGATCTGTCACCCTCAAATCCATGTCCTTCCTGTAGTCACACTACAACACATCTAAGCAGAGCTGATGGGTATAATCTTCTTGGCAACAGTGAGCAGCTGAGCAGAAGGCAATCACAAAAGGAAGATCAAGAGGAAATCTGCCTGTGTGCTGGAGTAGGGCCGACAGGACAGAGGCACATGCTATAGGTGCAGTGTTATTAGAAGCTTCTTTTTTAGCTAGACAGAGGTATGCTCATAGTCGGGCATGCCTCTCAAACATTAATTCATCCTGTTTGGACACAAAAGACATGTTGGCAGACTGGCCGAGGGGATGGGGTATAAAGGGCAGTAGGAAGTGTGTGAGGGAGGTGGTGGGTGGGGGGACTGGGGAAGTTGCCACCCCTGTGGTGTAGAGCGGCGCCTGGTAACAGAGGGCCCTCGGGAGGCCACGGGCACTGCCTCTAACAAAGGGCAGGAAAGTGAAGCAGAGCCCAGAGGACAGTGCTGTTATCAGCCCTAAGGGAGGAGCCACCAAGGACTCTGGGAACCCAGAGGTGGTCCCTCGTCCAGATCTCAGGGTTAGGTCAGAGATAGTGAGTAGCCTGTTGAGTTAAGAACACCAGAAAATGAAAGCATCAAGAAGTAGTTGGACTATTTTTCTTTCTTTTTTTTTTCCCCAGGAGACTCACAAGGACGTCCTCCTGGAACAGATCAGTTGGCTGCAAATAAAGGTGGAGGAACCGGGCAGTTCAAAGGCAGAAGGCTGCTCTCCCTCCCACCTTTCATTCAGAAAACCCACAAAGTGTAGCCTCAGGCTGTGTGTGTGTGTGTGTGTGTGTGTGTGTGTGTAAAGAGCAGGCAGAGACTCCGCCCATTCTCCTCCTGACACTGGCAGCGTGCCCAAGTGTGAGTGTGCCTGCTTCTTTTTGTGTACTGCGTGGTATGTGTGTGTGTTGGGGGAGGCATGCCTCAGGGAGGTGAGGACAGCCGCTAGAGCCTCTTTCTCAGGCTGCAGCTGCATTGCAGGGGTGAGGGGGGCGGGGGTGGGTGGGGGTGGGCACTCACTGTGGATACCTCCGCTGCACAAAGAAGGGACCAAAGCAGAGCTGGTATTCAGTCTTGAGAAGGAAAATGGTGACTTTCTTCCCTCCCTTCCTCCTTTTCCTTATTGAGCCCCTAATCTCAGGGTAGAGTTATGGATAAATCCCTAATTAAATAATACTGAGAGCTAAGTACTGGGGATGACAGGTGGAAATGCCATCGGCTCTACAACTCAGAAGAGCACTCACTACATTTGGTGTGGAGGAGGAGCAGGGGTCCAGAGGTGGTATTTGTTATCTATTTCTGAGTAACAAATTAACAAAAATGTAACTGCTTAAAACAACAAACGTTTATTATCTCACAGTTTCTTTGGGCCAGGAATCCAGGTGTGGCTTCATGCCATCTCAGGGCTGAGGGTCTTGGAGGAGGTCACAAGTAATGCTACTGCTGGGCTGCCAACTCATCTGAAGGCTCAGCTGGGGAAAGGCCTGATGCTAAGCTCACTCATGTGGTTGTTGACAGGATTTGGTTCCCCACAGGCTCTTGGCTGGAGGCCTCCCTCTGTTCCTTGTCATGTGGCCCTCACCGCATCACAGGGCAGTGTGCAATATGGCAGCTTCCGCAACATTCTGAGTGGAGTCTAGAGATATTAGAAGTTAAGATCTGTTAGCTTTGGGGACTGACTGCTTACTGTCTGTTTTCTCCTAGAATGTACATTTTCAGAGAGCAGGGATTTTTGTAGTCTCTGGTATTCCCAGTTCCCAGAACAGTGGCTTTAAACGAATGGATGAGGTTACCCCCACATTTCTAGCTTGACTAACATAGTAGAGCCTTGAGATACAAACACAAATAACAGGGATGTGCAGCTGGCTCAGTAGGAAGAGCATGGACTCTTGATCTTGTGGGTTTGAGCCCCACGTTCAGTGCAGAGGTTACTAAAACAAAAGACAAACCCACAAAGAACAAACATGGCTAGGAATGTAATATTTGAGAAACACTGAGTCTGAGGTGCTAGGGATACTAAAGAGTAAAATGCTAGGTAGGCAGTTGTAATGTGGGCATCTGGAGGCTTCCCGGAGAAACAGCAAGTGCTGAAGATCTGAGAGTCACAGCACCTGAAGCCAGTTGTAGGAGTGGACAGTATGGCCCAGGGGCCAGTGCCTCCAGTTTCCAGGGCCCTAAACAGCAGACGGTTTCGAAAGACAGCATAGGAAGAAAGCCCAAAATATGCTGCCAAAGGGAGAAAAACAGAAATCTTGGAAAACCAGATAGGACACAGGGTGGTGACAGCAATGGTATCATCCAGCAGGAGCCTTAGGTAAGGAAGGACTGAAGGGCTTAGGAAGCTCAAGCCCTGGAGGGAGGGGGGGAGTGGGGGCGTTGGGAGGTGGGGTGGGGGAGGGAGGCAAAAGGAATGTTTCCAGAAATGCAAAGCCTTATTTAACAGCTTTAGAAATTAAAACTGCCATTTTCAGGGGTGCGGGGGTGGCTCAGTCGTGAGGCATCTGTCTTTGGTTCGGGTCATGGTCCCAGGGTTCTGGGATGGGGAGCCCCACAATGGGCTCCCTGCTCAGCGGAAGGCCTGCTTCTCACTCTACTACTCTCCCTGCTTGTGTTCCCTCTCTTGCTGACAGATTTTATTTGAGAGAGAAAGATCATGCAAGAGAGCACAAGCAGGGAGGAGAGGGAGAAGCAGGTTCCCTCTTGAGCAGGGAGTCTCTTGTGGGGCTCCATCCCAGGACTCTGACATTATGACCTAAGCCCAAGACAGTCGCTCAACCAACTGAGCCACCCAGGCACTCTTCTATGAATTTTTCTGTCACTTAAATTCTTCTAAGGGCTCAAGCCAAATATGAACCAGTTCTTAGAGGTGTCATTGAATGATTTCGAAACCTTGTCACACTTTAAAGTCACTTGGCTGGGGACACCTAGGTGGCTGAGTCGTTAAGCCTCTGCCTTTGGCTTGGGTCCTGATCCCAGGGTCCTGGGATAAGAGTCCTGCATCGGGCTCCCTGCTCAACGGAAGGCCTACTTTTCCCTCTACCACTGCCCCCGCTTGTGTTCCGTCTCTCACTGTGTCTCTCTCCATCAAATAAATCAATAAAATCTTTAAAAATAAAACCAAAAAAAGTTTATTTATTTGACAGAGAGAAACACAGCCAGAGAGGGAACACAAGCAGGGGGACTGAGAGAGGGAGAAGCAGGCTTCCTGCTGAGCAGGGAGCTCGATGTGGAACTGGATCCCGGGTCTCCAGGATCATGACCTGAGCTGAAGGCAGTCACTTAACCAACTGAGCCACCCAGGCGCCCCTCAAATAAAATCTTAAAAAAAGAAAAATTAATAGATTGCTAAGCTGTTAGAAGCTGATTGTTAAACTTAAGACTTTGGGTGCCTGGGTGGCTCAGTGGGTTAAAGCCTCTGCCTTCAGTTCAGGTCATGATCTCAGGGTCCTGGGATCCAGGCCCGCATTGCATCAGGCTCTCTGCTCAGCGGGGAACCTGCTTCCTCCTCTCTCTCTGCCTACTTGTGATCTCTCTGTCAAATTAAAAAAACTTAAGACTTTAAAAATAAAAGAGGGGGGGTGCCTGCCTGGGTCATTTGGTTAAGTGACTGATTCTTGATTTCAGCTCAGGTCATGATCGCAGGGTCATGAGTTCGAGCCCCACATAGGGCTCCACACACAGTGTGAAGCCTGCTTAAGATTCTCTCTCACTCTCCCTCTCTTAAACAACAACACCCCAAAACTCTAATAGGAAATATAAAGTAATCCAATAAAACTCCCCCACAAAGTTAAAAAAAACAACCCATAAAACATATCCTGTATGTTTAGTATCAGGAAAATGCTGATGACTGTCATTAGGACTATAAATTGAGTGGAGAGTAAATGAGAGCTAGATTAGTAAATAAAAACTGCCTGTAAACATTGGTAAATCAGTTATCCTCTTGAGTGTGGTTTACGAAAGAACCCAGTGGTTTTGACTGGGCGAGAAGTCCCCACAGTTTCTTAGCCCCCAAAGCTCCCTGAACCACCATCACCCCCTTTCAGAAAATGCCAGTTACCTCCTAACCATTCCCAGAGCACAGCCTGAGCTGCACCTCAGCCTCCACATCCTTACCACTTTCCTTTGTCCCTGGCAGTTTAAGTTTGACCCTCACAAGTCCACTAAAAGCCCCTTCTGGGTCCCCAGGGAACCTAGGCCTTCCAAGTGCCACAAACACAGAGCAGCCTTTCGAATAAGAACTCTCCAGAGCCCTGGGGGACCTCTTCCTCCCTCCCTCCCCACCAGGCTGGCGGGGGACCTTTCCCTTGGGACTTATCACCCACCTCCTTCACACAGCCTTCAAACTTCACCACTCAGCCCCCACCTTCCCATGTTCTTAAATTGAAATCGTTTCCCCATTTCTACTTTTTCTTGCTGTCCTTAAAGTAAGTATACAGATGTTTTGTTTGTTGTATAACATTGTCTCCTCCATAGGAAATGAAAATAACAACCATAGGGAAGCAAGTAAGTCACAGCTCCTCCTCCCTTGCTCAGGGAAAGTCTCTGGAGCAAGGCTCAGATGTTCACATCTTCAGGTCAAATCATACCAGACCCTTTGGCGCCCTTTGGTTTCACCTTGCGGGGCCGGGTGTGCCTGGTGTCAATGGTCTACTTTTCCACACTGGATTTCTCTGGGCTCTTTAGAGTATGTCAAAATCAGTCCAATCTCCACCTAATTAGCCCACAAAGAGAGGCAAACAAAATGGCCAAAAAAAAGAATAAAAATGAAGCCCGATGATACCGAGCCAGCTTGCTGGTAAGCTGACTCAGTACGGCGCTGCGGGAGGGACTCTGACTTAACTATGCGCTTACCCTTCAACCCAGTAATCCCTCTTCGAGGAAAATATCCTAAGGAAATAATCAAGAGATGCAGTCAAGGATTTATGCACAGAAGATATTCTCTGCAGAGCCATAGCTGAGAAAAACTGGCGAGGGCTTCCGCGCCTCCCAGGTGGGGCCGGGCTCCGCAAAGCCTGACATCCCCCGGCTGCAAGCGGGCTCCTGCGGCGGGCGCCCCTCGGCTCGGCGAGTGTTCATTACTACCTACTCCGCGCTGGGCACTCGGGCGGGCAAACAAACAGGTATGCTCCCAGCCCCCCCGGAAGAGGCCCCCCAGAAAACTCGGCATCTCGGAAAGCCGTTTGAAACTGCGGACGCGAGGTTCGGGGTGGGGGAGCAGACCGCACACCGCATCACCCCCACTCTCGCCGCCGGCCACGAGCGGTTACCGAGTCCGAAGGACTTTGCCTTCAGGGGCGCTCCCGGGTCGACCTCCTCTTTCCCTTTCAAAAGCGGGTCCCGAGGCGCTGAGTAACCTGATCACAGCGGAAAGAGCGGCGACGCGGAAGTCTTCCGATTGGTTTCCAGTTCCAGGAAGTTGCCAACTTCGGGCAAATCCCGTCGCGTCGGGGACTGTTTCTAATCAGAAGGATGAAAGTGAGGGCCGGCGCGAGGCTTCAGGTTCTTCAGTCCGCTGTGAGCGGCCGGAGCCCTTGGTCTGTGAGGGAGGCCGGACGCGCGTTAGAGGCCGGTGCGGGGAGGGCTGCGGCCTGTCGGACGCGTGGACGCGTCTGCTGGAGGGCTTCCAGGACAAAGAAGGCGACGGACCACCTAGACGGGGAGCAGACAGCTGGGGGGGCGCGGGCCGGGGGGCTCAGCTCCCCGCCCCCGGCTCTCCCCCCGCCTGTCCGTCCGCCGCCGCGCCACCTCCGCGCTCTGAGTTTCCCCTTCATATTAATGCATCACAGCTCCCCAAGTGTGGGCGCTGCTCGGGGCCACACAGGGTGTCGGCGGCCGAGTCCGCTCCGTTGGCGGCCGGCGAAGCAGGAGGTCTGCGTGGCTACCCGCGCCGGCTTGGGACGGTTAGGCGGAGCCACGTGGCTCGCCCTGGGCCGGCGCTCATCACCTTTCTACGGGGCAGGCTTCCTCGCTTCCGGAAGGGGCCGTAGCCTCGGCGCCCGCCGCCTCCCGCCTTCCTATCGCAGGGGTCATTGTGGTACTCAGGGTTTGTTGCTTACCAACTGGGGGACGGTTGCCGCAGTTCCTAAAGGACTTTAGAATCTACTGGAGCCCCCCACTTCCATTTAGAAACTCCCTTCTCCGGGCCCGACTCGCCCACGGCGCCCCTCCCCCGCCAGGGTACGGGGTCGGCTCGGAAAGGCGGCGGGCGGGGAACAATAGGCGCCCTCCAGCCGGGAGGCGGAGAACGATTTGCATCTCAGAGGAGCTCGGAGCCGGGCTCCGGGGATGGACTCCGACCCTTGCATTAACGCTCTGCTCTGGGAATTTCCTGTGACCTGTTAAGGTTTGCTGCTCAGATATTGCAATAAGGAGCCTTTGACGTTCATGTTCACTGAACTCGGGGATCTAAAATGGCAGTTTAGTGGCAGGATTCTGTGAGTTCCGTCCTATCGCATGGAGAGGTCTGTGTGTACGTGCAGAGGTGCGTTTTTCTGGAGAGAGAGTTCATAACTTTCCTTGATTTCTCAAAGGGACTGCCAACTGAACTGCCCAAAGGTTAAGAACTTTTAGTGACCAAGTGAGCCACATTGAAGGGGGGCAAAGGTGCAAATCCTGTGGGAGGAGGAGAGGCAGGGGGAAAGGGAGAGACTTAACTGGGGGTAGGTGGGGGGCAGGAGCGAAAATGATCAGGTGAAACTTATCGGAGAGGCAGGATTTGGGGGATAGGAGAGGGAGGAAAATTCCTTCTGCTCTTACTGTGTTCTAGGCACTGTTCTAGACTAAAATCCATGAGGATTAATTATTGTAACAATCCCATGATGTAAATAAGATAGTTTTGACTTCACAGATATATTTAGTAAATACTTACTGAGCGTTTATGATGTATCAGGCACTGTCCCCAGAGCTGGGGACACAGCAGTTAACAAAACAGCCAAAAATACCTCCTTTCACAGAGCTTACCTTCCCTTGGGAGGCGGATGAGGAACCTGGGTTCACAGAGTTACACAAGGGTCCTCAGCTAGTAAGCCAGACAAGTTTGAACCTAGGCACTATGGCAACTGGAAGGTATTTATTTTTATAATGACTCTAAACATTTAAAAACTAAAAATTTCTGTGCAACAACAACAAACCAACAAAAAGATGAAAGTAAGAAAATATTTACATCAGAGAGTGCAAAGAAGAGCTTTAAGAAGTTTTCAAGCTACAAATCGAAACCAAAAGTATACATTTAAAATGAAGAAGTGGGCAAATATCAATAAAATAATTTAGAGGAGAAAATATGAATGATCAATAATGTTGAATCCTGGCTTCTTAAATTATCATTAAGACAATCAGTTTATTGCTTGCACAGTGGGGAAGAGGCTTATGACTAGCCTGAACCGCCTCTCAGAGGACAGAGGGCAAAGGGCAAAGTCTAGATATTTACCGAGCTTTTGAAGCCACCTCTAAGGTGGATCTTTCAGAGGAGGTGGGGGATCATGACAAAATACATTAGGATTGAAGGACACAACCCGGCAAGAATATTAAGGGGAGGCGTTTAAAGAGTCCTAAAAGCGTGGAAACCTAAAAGCTAAAATGCCAGTTGGCCCTCTTTGAGGGACTGCAGTCACGTGTGTTTCTTTACACTAGGCACTTGTTGGGTTTGTCCTGACCTACTTCCAGCCTTTGGCAGAGAGTGTACAACATTTTAAGAAGCCTGAAGTGCTTGTGGATAACCAAGTGATGAACTAAGAAGCCCATTGAATGGGATAGAAGGGAATGATGGGTAAATCAAGTTACTGGGTTCCCTCTACCTTTTTTTTTTTCATTTTAGTTTCAATGTCTGTGTTTTCAACTTTTCTTTCTTCTTTTTTTTAGATTTATTTATTTATTTGACAGAGAAAGAACACAAGCAGAGAAGTATGAGAAGGAGAAGCAGGCTTCCTGCTGAGCAGGGAGCCGGATGCGGGGCTCCATCCCCGGACATGGGATCATGACCTGAGGAGGAGGCAGACACTTAATGACTGAGCCACAAGGGCACCCCTATTCTCAACTTTTCAATTAGATTTAAAACGCCTTTGTTGAGCTTTATGGAGCTGTCAATGACATTCAACAAATTTTACATACTGAAAGTATAACAGGTTTGGTATGTTTTGTCACATGTATGTACCTGTGAAACTATCACCACAATCTGGATTACGAATATATCTGTCACCCCCAAAGTTTCCTTGTGCCTCTTTATCATCCCATCCACTCAGCAGCCCCTGTCTCCAAGCAAGAACCCATTTGTCTTCCGTCACTACAGGCTTTTTGCATTTTTGTTTGATATTATACAAATGTAATCCTATAGTATGTATTCATTTTTTGCCTTTTTTTCTCAGGATAATTACTTTGAGATTCATCTGTGTTGTTGCATGTATCTGTAGTTTTTTTTCTTTTTAGTGCTAGTAGAATTCTATTGTGTGGATACATCACAAATTGTTTATCCACTCATCTGTTGATACTGATTGGACTGATACTGGTTTTTGTCTATTACAGAAAAGACTGTCATGAACATTTTTGTACAAGTATTTGTATAGATATATGCTTTGACTTCTCTTTGGTAATTAATTACCTAGGAATAGAATGGCTTAGTCATATGATAGGTATATGTCAAATTTTTTAAGAAACTGCTAAACTGATTGTCCCATTTTATATTCCCATCTGTAGTATATGAGAATTACAGTTGTGCTACAGCCTTATCAACTTTTGGTATAATCAGTCCTTTTAATTTTAGCCATTCTCAGAAATGTGTAATAGTATCTCATTTTAGTTTTAATTGGCATTTCTGAGATAACTAATGGTGATAAGTATCTTTTTGTGTGCTTTTTGATATCCACATATCTTCTTTGTTAGTGTCAATTCAAATTATTTGACCCCTTCCTGTTGTTGTTGGACTGTTTTTTGTTTTTTGGTTTGTTTGGGGGTTTTTTTGGTAAGATTTTATTTATTTGCCACAGAGAGAGCACACAAGCAGGGGGAGCAATAGGTAGAGGGAGAAGCAGGCTCCCCGCTGAGAAAAGAGTGGATGCAGGACTTGATCCTGGGAACCTGGGATCATGACCTGAGCTGAAGGTAGACGTTTAACTGACTGAGCCACCCAGGTGTCCCTATCTTACTGTTGTTTTTATATACACTGCTTACAAGTTCTTTATCAGATATGTGATTTGCTAGTATTTTTTCCCAGTCTGTAGCTTACCTTTGCATTCTCCTAATAGTATCTTTCAGAGTTTATTTTTTGGTGGAGACTTTTTACTCCCAGCCCTGGCCTTATTCTCCTCTCCTTTCGCACCCAAGGCCTTTGCTACAAATATCTTCCCCTAGGTCCTTGGTTAGGGCAAGAAAGCATTCAAGCTTGCTTTCTCTCTTTGTATTTATTGGAGTTGGAGGTACTGGAGCAGCAGTGTATGTCTTCTGTCTGGCGTTGTTCGATCCAGATATCTGTTGGGATGAGGAGAGTAATCCAGAGTCCAGAATAACGATCAATGCAAGTTCTGCGCAGTGAATGTAGATTACAGAAAACTGAAGAAAGAGGGTTCAGACTTCTAAATGAAATGTTTGGGGCGCCTGGGTGGCTCAGTTGGTTAAGCGACTGCCTTCAGCTCAGGTCATGATCCCGGAGACCCGGGATCGAGTCCCACATCAGGTTCCCTGCTTCTTCCTCTCACTCCCCCTGCTTGTGCTCCCTCTCTGGCTGTGTTCCTCTCTGTCAAATAAATAAAATCTTAAAAAAAAAAAAAAAGAAATGTTTGATTATAAAACTGCTTAGAATGAAGGTCTTCCAGAAGACCTTCATTTCGTACAATTTCCTGCTTAATTAAGAACTATTTCCTGTCTAAATGCTCAAAGTCATCCTGATGTGCTATGTTGGAGTTTTACACTGATCAATAAATATCTCAAACTTGAAAAAAACAAAAGCATACATTCTTAATTTTTATGAAGTACAGTTTATCAGTTTTTTCTTTTATGGACTATATCTTTTATTGTCATAACGAAGAAAAATCTTTGCTTCACCCAAGGCCATTTACCTTTGTTTTCTTTAAAAATTTTACAATGTTAGGATTTACATTTTTATCTATGATGTATTTCCCCCCCCCTCAGAAAAGGTGTATCTGATAATCCAATTTGCTTTACCGTTTTTTAAGGTCACACTCAACATGGGTCTAACAGAAATATGAACAAGCACATTATGAACCCTCCACCACCCTGCCAAAAGCATATGAAAAACAAAAACAAGGTTAGAGAAGTACAAAACTAAGTTGCCTAACTTATGACTACACAAAGTTGTCTAAATAAGCCTATCATGAAGACCCAAGGAGGTTTCGTGTATGGTGATCAGTCAAGTCTGCGTGCAGGGCAGTCTGATACCTGTTCAGTTGAATTGCTTCATCAAGCAGCGTTCTCAGCTTCTCCACACTCTCCACTAGGTGGTTCCCCTCTGGATAAGCAGTGAATCTTCCCAGGGGTACAAAGAACTTCTTTCCCACACTGTAAGATTTGGGGAACTGCTGTTTGGGCTCTTTGAGCTTCTGTGAGGGTTAATCCGTGCTTTCTGGTACCACTCAACCGCTCTCCTTTTTCTTCGGATCCAGGAGAAATCTGACTTTAATGAAGTCAACTGCTTTTTAACACCTCGGCACTCAAAAACAAGCTGGAGGTATTCTTTTTGCTGTAAACTTGGGTATGAGGTTGTAAAAACAATTTTACAAACATGTTCCTGTGGCTCTGAAATGCACAATTCAGTTGCCTTTGCTATGTTGTTCTGAAAGACCCCTATCTCCGCACAGTACCCAACATGCTCAGCTCCCGTTAGTGGAGCCCCCACACCAGCAAACTCCACAGAGTAATTGTAGAGATTTGCCACAGCCAAAGGCCACGTCTGAAACCGCATTCTGTTCCACTCAAATTTGTGATCTGAATTTCTAAAGGTTGATGCTGGAAACGGGATTAAATTCAGAGTTTGGTGTGCTGATGACAACCACACCCAGAGAAAAGTACCCAAGTATGACTTCAGGAAACTTGGCCAGATCTTCAGAATCTAAGTGTTCTATCAATTCTATACATGTTATTAAGTCATATCCAAGCAAGAGTCTGTGTACAGCAGATGTGAAATAATAAGTTATAAGTGAAATAACAATAAAAAGTTATAGTCAAATCTCGGTCCGGAGGAGCCAGATAATCCCTCACTGTTGGAATCAACTCAGTCCCTTTCCACACTGTAGGGAATTGGCAGCAGTAATATCTATTCCAATAAGATGTTCGATGCAACTCTGGAATTTTAGCATCCATCTAAATGTGGCATCGCCAAAGCCCAAGTCTGCAACCTTTTGGGGTTGATGTTGATCCACTAATTTTTTTTTTTTTTTAAGATTTTATTTACTTGACAGAGAGAAACACAGCCAGAGAGGGAACACAAGCAGGAGGAGTGAGAGAGGGAGAAGCAGGCTTCCCACTGAGCAGGAAGCCCGATGTGGGACTTGATCCCCGGTCTCCGGGATCATGACCTAAGCCGAAAGCAGTTGCCCAACCAACTGAGCCACCCAGTCGCCCCGATCCACTACATTTTTAACAAAGTAGTATCTCTGTACTGTGGCTGGTTGAACTCAGTCACCTCCTTGCTGAGAACTTCCTCAAAATTACCATTAACTATACTATTGAATTGTTTTCTCCCATTTTGTTTCCAAGTTTCAAATTTTGTTAAAACAAAAAGCCAATGTATCCTTCAAGCTCTATGAATCAGCAGTGACTCTGCTCTGAAGGAGCATACCAGTGAGAAAGCAAAGCACTATGAACCCTTCAGGATGCATTTTGAGTTAATTTTTGTATATGGTATAAGGTGTGGATCAAACTTCATTTCTTTTGCATATGAACATTAACTGAAAAAGGCCTTTCTTTTTGCCATTTAATTGCCCTTGCAACTTCCCTGAAGCAATTGACCATATATGTGTTACTAAACTTTCTATTCTGTTCAATTGATCTATTTATATACTACCTCAAATTTTCTCTACACTGAATTACTGAAATTTTATTATAAGTATTGAAATCAGTTAATATAGTCTTTCAAATTTGTCTCTTTTCTTCAAAGTAATTTTGGCTGTTCTAAGTTCTTTGCATTTTCTATATAAATTTTAGAATTAGTTTGTTAATTTCCACAAAAAGAATGTTAGGATTTTGGATGGGATTGCTTTAACTCTATAGATCAATTTGGGGGAAACTGACCTTTTTTTTTTAAGTTTTAACATTTTTTTTAAAAGATTTTATTTATTTATTTGACAGAGAGAAACACAGTTAGAGAGGGAACACAGCAGAGGGACTGAGAGAGGGAGAAGCAGGTTTCCCGCCGAGCAGGGAGCCCGATGTGGGGCTCGATCCCGGGTCTCCGGGATCATGACCGAGCCGAAGGCAGTTGCTCAACCAACTGAGCCACCCAGGCGCCCCTAAGTTTTACTTTTTTTAAAAATTTATTTGACAGAAACACAGAGAGAGAGGGAACACAAGCAGGGGGAGTAAGAGAGGGAGAAGCAGGCTTCCTGCTGAGCAGGGAGCAGGATACAGGGCTCAATCCCAGGACTCTGGGATCATGACCTGAGCCGAAGGCAGTCGCTTAACACTGAGCCACCCAGGTGCCCCGGGAACTGACTTCTTAATAATATTGACTCTTCTAACCTATGAATACACCATTATCTTTTTTTTCCCCCTTCTTCTTCACACCATATCTTTCCATGTATTTAGGGCCTCTTTAATTTCCCTCAGTTTTCAGTCAACAGGTCTTGCACATTTTTTGGTCAGATTTATTCCCAAGTATTTCAGATTTGTAATGCTATTGCATATAGAAGTATAACTGATTTTGGTACATTAACTTTGTGTCCTGCAACCTTGCTGAACTCATTTAGTTTTAATAACTTTTTAGTAGATTCTATAAGATTTTCTACATGGGCAAGCATGTCATCTGTAAATAGTTTTATTTCTTCCTTTCCAAAGTTTATGCTTTTTCTTTTTCTCCTTTTATTGCACCGACTAGAAAGTAGTACAGTGTTGAAGTGTTAAGACTGGAGATCTTTGCCTTCTTTTTGATCCTAGGTGGAAAGTGCTCAGCCTCTCCCCATTAAAGTATGATGTTTGACTATAAGTGTTTTGTAGATGCCCATTAGCATTTTCTGACCCATGAACGTAGTATATCTGAGGTGAAGAAATTTGCTGAGTTAATTTTTTTTCCTAAATCATGAATAAATGCTAGAATTTGTCAAAAATTTTTTTTCACATCTGCTGAGATGAGCTTATAACTTGCTTTTATTTTTTGGTCTGTAAGTGTGGTGAATTATATTGCTTGATTTTTAATTTTTGAATATCAAATACCTTGCTTTCCTTGATAAAGACCAACTAGTTATGACATCTTTATCACCAGATTTGAATTGATAACATTTTGTTAAGAACTTTTACCTCTATAGAAATGTTGTCTGTATTTTTGGTCTGTATTTTGGCCTCTTGTTGTTGGTCTTTTTCTTTTCTTGTAATTTCTTTGGTGATAGTATCAGGATAATGCTGGCTCATGAGTTGGCAAGTATTTCCCTTGTTATGGGCTGAATTTTGTCCTCTCAAATTTTATATATTGAAGCCCTGACCCCCTAATACCAGGAATGTGACCATATTTGGAGATAAAGTCTTTAAAGAGTTAGTTAAAATGAGATCATTAGGGTGTGCTGTGATCTAATATTAACTGGTATCCTTTTTTTTTTTTCCAAATAACATTTTTCTATCTTTTTTTAAGTATTTTTAAATTAATTAATTTATTTGACACAGAGAGAGATCACAGGTAGGCAGAGAGGCAGGCAGAGAAAGAGGAGGAAGCAGGCTCCCCACTGAGCAGAGAGCACACAATGTAGGGCTCAATGTGGGGCTCGGTGCAGGGCTCGATGTGGGGCTCGATCCCAGGACCCTGAGATCATGACCTGAGCTGAAGGCAGAGGCTTTAACCCACTGAGTCACCCGGGCACCCTTAACTGGTATCCTTTTAAGAGGAAATTAGGACACAGGCACGCACTGAGGAAAGACAGTGTGAAGACACAGAAGAGGATCATCTATAAGCTAAGGAGAGAGCCTCAGAAGAAATCACCGCTAACACTGATCTCAGATTTGTAGCCTCCAGAATTGTGAGAAAATAAATTTCTGTTGTTTCAGTCACCTGTCTATGATACTTTATTATAGAAACTTCAGCAAGTTAACACATACTTCATCAATTTTCTGGAAGAGTTTGTGTAGTATTTTTATTATTTTTTCCTTAAATATTTAAATAGAGTTCACCACTTAAGTTTTCTAGGCCTGGGATTGTCTGAGAGAAAGTTAACTACTCAATTCAAATGGAATAACAAATTCAGTTTCTTTAACAGACATGGGCTATTCAGGTTACCTATTTCTTCCCAAGTGAGCTTTGGTAGTTGATGTCTTATAATCACCTTCCGGCTTCATTGATTTTCTTTTTTTTTCTTTCTGTTTTTTTTTTTTTTTTAAGATTTTATTTATTTATTTGACAGAAAGAGAGCGATCACAAGTAGGCAGAGAGGCAGGCAGAGAGAGAGGAGGAAGCAGGCTCCCTGCTGAGCAGACAGCTAGATGTGGCCTGGATCCCAGGACCCTGAGATCATGACCTGAGCCCAAGGCAGAGGCTTTAACCCACTGAGCCACCCACACACCCGATTTTCTTTTTCTTTTTTTTTTCTGTTTTCTAATTCATTGATTTCTGCTCTAATATTTATTTTTTCTTGTTAGTTTTTTAGTTTCTAATTAACATAGGTTAACATATTTTACATATGTATCATAGAAAAACGTTTTTTGTTTTTTTTTGAGAGAGAGAAATGGAGAAGGAAAGAGCAGAGGCAGAGAATTTTTTTTTTTTTTTTTAGATTTTATTTATTTGACAGAGAGAAACACACTCAGAGAGGGAACACAAGCAGGGGGAGTGAGAGGGAGAAGCAGGCTTCCCACCGAGTAGGGAGCCTGATGTGGGACTAGATCCTGGGTCTCTGAGATCATGACTTGAGCCGAAGGCAGTCATCCAACCAACTGAGCCACCCAGGCGCCGAGAATTTTTTTTTTTTAATAATTATTTTTTCAGGGGTGCCTGGGTGGCTCAGTTAGTTGGGCGACTGCTTTCGGCTCAGGTCATGATCCTGGAGAACTGCTCGGCAGGAATCCTGCTTCTCCCTCTCTTACTCCCCCTGCTTGTGTTCCCTCTCTGGCTGTGTTTCTCTCTGCCAAATAAATAAAATCTTAAAAAAAAATATTTTTTCAGTGTTCCAAGATTCATTGTTTATGTCTCACACCCAGTGCTCCATGCAACTAGTGCCCTCAATACCCACCCCCAGGCTCACCCATCCCCACAACCCCCTCCCTTCCAAAACAGAGAGAGAGAATCTTTTTTTTTTTTTTTTTAAAGATTTTATTTATTTATTTGACACAGAGAAAGATCAGGCAGAGAGGCAGGCAGAGAGAGAGGAGAAAGCAGGCTCCCTGCCAAGCAGAGAGCCCATTGCAGGCCTTGATCTCAGGACCCTGAGATCATGACCTGAGCCGATGGCAGAGGCTTTAACCCACTGAGCCACCAGGCACCCAGGAGAGACTCTTAAGCAGGCTCCACACACAGTGCGGAGCCCAATGTGGGGCTTGATCTCAGGATCCTGAGATTGTGACCTGAGCCAAAATCGAGTCAGACACTTGACCTACTTACTGAGCCCGAAAAAATTTTTTCTAATGTAGGTGTTCAGTGCTATTAATCTCTCAGAGCTGCTTTAGATGCTCTTTTTGCTTTCACTTTTGATTCATTTTTTGATTCTTGTGGCCAGAGAACATACTTTACATGACTTGAATTTTGTTAAATTTATTGATACATGTTTTATGGCCTCAAATATTGTCAGTTTTGGTTAAGTGTTCTTTGTGTACTTGGCAACAATTTGTATCTTGCTTTTGGTGAAAATATTCTATAAATGTCAACCTGGTCAAGTTGGTTGTTGGTATTGTCCAAGTCCTCTATGTGTCTACTGCTTTCTTATCTATTTGCTCTTTCAATTATTGAGAAAGGAGTGCTTTTCCTATTACACTTGGGACTTGGTCTCTTTCTCATTGATTCCATCAGTTTTTATTTCATGTACTTTGAAGCGCTGCTATTTTTGAATAGGATGTCAATATGAGAAACGCAGGAAAAGTTTTGGGGTCATTTAAGAACACAAGTTTTGTGTAGGTAAATGATAAACCTCAGGATTGTTTTACTGGAGGTTAGGAAACATCTGGCTTCACATGGTGGCTCTAACTAGAGTGATTTATTTTTAGGTTTTGCAGCCCAGATTAATTGCTCCATCTAGGTTACAGTATCTATTTTAATCAAATTATAACACATAAGGAAAAAGAACCAAAAGAAGTATCACAAATATTAGATTGGATCATATAAAGTTGTCTATATTTGCCTTTGACCTACAAAAATGGTAATTTTTTACAAAGCAAGGATCTTTGTTCATTATGGTATTATTCAGAGTAGTGACATTGGGAACTATAGATGTTTTTCATCATAGCATTTTTCAGAATAGCAAAAAATTGGGAGGTAAATCTAAATGTCACACAATAAATCATGCCATATCCATATCATGGAATTAAAATGAATGTTTGGGGAGAGTATTTAATAACTCACTCCTTTTAGGTTCTCATCCAGTTTTAGGACTTTAAATTCCATCTATATATGCTAACAACTCCCAAATTTCTATCTGAAATCCAACTGCTCACAAAATCCAAACTCAGACATTCAACTTCCTGTTCACCATTTCCACTTGGATATCTAAGCAATATTTGAAATTTATTATGTCCAAACTTGAACTTCTGATCTGTCGCCAAAGCCTGTTCTCCCCCAATCCTTACTCATCTCAGTTAACAGAAATTCTAGCTTCATCCTTCCAGTTTTCAGGCTAAGATCCTTAGGATCATTTTTGACTTTTCTTTTGCTCATCACCCATGTTCAATCCAGCAGGAAGTTCTCTGCTTTAGTTTCAAGATATACCCAATACCTAACACTTCTCATCACCTTCATTGCTACCCCTGTGGTCTTCTTTCCCTTAGACTGCAAAAGCCTCTTAACTTTTTAACTTCAGTAAGTCAGTATTTTTTAAAGTCAGTATTTTAAAGGGTAGTGATGAAAATTGTATAGATATAGCTGGACCAAGTTCAAATAGACATGGCAGACAATGTCTGCTTTAAAGCATTGCACTATAAAGTTTGGGGATTCTTGCCTTATTGTCTTATCTTTTCCTTTTTCATTTTCCTGCTCCGCTCTTTTGTTTCCTCTGTACCTGAGTATCAGGGACTGGGGCAGTTACCAGTTTATTGCCTCTCAGCTCCACATCTACCCTTTATTGCCTGTTCTGCAACAATGAAGGCAGACCCCCTTGTAAACATTTCTCCTTTGCCAGCTGGCACAATGTTCACCTTTGTCAGTAGAATGCACTGGAGAGGCACTGGAGGAAAGAGCTTCTCTTCCTGGTCCTGCTGTGCTCCCTTCTGCAAGCTCCTGCAGCAGGAAGCTCCTAGTTCTCAGGGTGCTCAGCAGCTAACCTCATATGGTATTCCCTTGGGTGGCTCTCCAGTGAGTCTTACTGGTATAGTACTTCTCTGTGGACCACCTCCCAGCAAGTTCTGGGATATGGTACCTCCCCATGGATACTTCCCTGGCACTTAAGGGTAGATTCACAAGTGCTACTGGTATGGCATTTTAGTAAACCTTTTCGACATCTAATGGGCTATGGTTGTACCCCAACAAAATCTGGCTCTTACCCTGAGGGAAAGAGGGTATTTTAGGTTTGCCTGGCCTCACACCTAGGATT
Organism: Spilogale gracilis; assembly: GCA_004023965.1. NCBI lineage: Eukaryota > Metazoa > Chordata > Mammalia > Carnivora > Mephitidae > Spilogale > Spilogale gracilis. Next base: position 133,511 of record PITA01002403.1, on the reverse strand, counting down.
AGTGGCTGCACATATAGCCTCTTTTTTTAATTCTTATATTCTTGAGTTCTTTTTATTGGTTAGCAGCAAATCCTCCATTGTTCTAATTTCTTGTTATAGTTTGTGATGGTTAAATGCTATGTATCAATCTGGCTGGGCCATGGTGGTCAGGTATTTAATCAAACATTACTCTATGTTTCTTCAAGGGGCACCTGGGTGGCTCGGTTGGTGAAGTGACTGCCTTTGGCTCAGGTTGTCATCCCAGGGTCTTGGGAGTAAGCCCTGCGTCGGGCTCCGCGCTTGGCAGGGAGCCCGGCTTCTCCCTCTCCCTGTACACTCTCTCTGTCACATAAATAAAAAAAAATTTTTTTAAAAGATTTTATTTATTTGACAGAGAGAAACACAGCCAGAGAGGGAACACAAGCAGGGGGAATGAGAGGGAGAAACAGGCTTCCCACCGAGCAGGCAGCCCCATGTGGGACTCGATCCCGGGTCTCCGGGATCATGACCTGAGCCGAAGGCAGGCGCTCAACCAACTGAGCCTGGATTATGACCTGAGCCACCCAGGCGCCCCACATAAATAAAATCTTAAAAAAAGTTTCTGTGGGAATGTTTTTTGGATGAAAATAAGATTTACATTGGTGGCCTTCAAGTAAAGCAGATTACTCTTTATAATGTGGGTGGGCCTCATCAAATCAGTTGAAGGCCTAAATAGATTATAGATTGACCTCCTCTGAGCAAGAAAGAATTCTGACAGCAGACTGCCTTTGGGCTTGGACTACAACTGTTCCCAGGGTGTCCAGCTTGCCAGCCTACTCTATAGATTTTGGATTTACCAAGTCTCTACAATTGCATGAGCCAATTCCTTAAAATCTATGTATACATACACACACAACCTCTTGGTTCTGTTCCTTGAGAGAACGCTCATAGTTTTGTTTTGTTTTTGTTTTTTTTACATTAAACCAGCCCTTTTGGGGAACCTGGCTGGCTCTGCTGGTAGAGAATGTAGCTCTTGGTCTCAGGGTCATGAGTTCAAACCCCACAGTGAGCACAGAGCTTACTTAAAAGTAAATAAATAAATAACCTCTCTTCAAATAGCTGTGTGGTTTCTGACTTTTGATTGGACCCTGACAAATACACCATTCTTCTGTCCTGAATGCCCAAATCTATTTGTGCAAGTGTCTACTAAGCTTTTCTACTTGGATGTGTAACAGGTATTATAAACTTAGGTCCAAAAGTAAGTGTATTTTTATTTTTTAAAGATTTTATTTATTTGACAGAGAGAAACACAGCCAGAGAGGAAACACAAGCAGGGGGACTGAGAGAGGGAGAAGCAGGCTTCCTGCGGAGCAGGGAGCCCGATGTGGGGCTCGATCCCGGGTCTCCAGGATCATGACCCGAGCCGAAGGCAGTTGCTTAACCGACTGAGCCACCCAGGCGCCCCAGTAAGTTTATTTTTTAAGATAAAAAGATATTTGTTTATAGGGGCACCTGGGTGGCTCAGTCGGTTAAGCATCTGCCTTCGGCTCTGGTCATGATCCTGGGATCCTGGGATTGATCCCTGCATCAGGCTCCCTGCTCAGGAGGGAATCTGCTTCTCTTTCTGCACACACTTCCCATCACCAACCCATTTGCTTTCCCTCTCTCAAATAAATAAAATCTTTAAAAAAAAAAAAAAGATGTATTTATTTGAGAGAGAGAAGGAGACAGCACATGGGGAGGGGCACAGAGCCTTGATCTCACCACCCAAGATCATGACCTGAACCGAAATCAATAGTTGGATGTTTAACCAACTGAGCCACCCAGGTACCTCCAAAAGTAAGCTCTTGATGTTGATCCTCCAAACTTGTCTCTCCTACACCTTTTCCAATCTCAGTTAAGGGCAACTCCATTTTCAGTGAAGCCTTCTCTGGCTAAGCCATTTACAATTGTAGTCCCTCTCCAAGTGGCCTCAATCAAACTTTCAATCTTTCTTTGCTTATTCTCTTATTATCTAACTACAATGTGTATTACTTCTTCTGTTTACTGTGTAACTCCTCCATTAGAATATAAAGCTCCCCCCAAAAAGAATATAAATTCTGCAACAGCAGGAATTTGAGGTGTTTAAAATGCTATTTGCAAAAATAAAATAAAATGTTATGTGCCTATAATAACACAACAATTTAGGTAATGCTTATAGTGGGTAGTCAATGAATCTTTGCTTTCTATTTTTACTGTAGACTATAATGCTATTTATTTTTGAGTGTTTTAAGAAATATCTTCTTTTCCCAAGTTCATAAATACATTCTATATTTTCTTCTAAAACCTTTGTTTTTCCTTTTTTAGTTAGGCTATTAGGTCAAGAATTGATTTTTCTGGAGGCACCTGGGTGGCTCAGTGGGTTAAGCGACTGTCTTCGGCTCAGGTCATGATCCCAGAGACCAGGGATCGAGCCCCACATCGGGCTGCCTGCTTGGCAGGAGGCCTGCTTCTCCCTCTCTCACTCCCCCTGCTTGTGTTCCCTCTCTGGCTGTGTTTCTCTTTGTCAAATAAATAAAATCTTAAAAAAAAAAAAAAAAGAATTGATTTTTCTGTATGGTGTGAGGTAGGTTCAAAAAAAATTTTTTTTAGGGGCGCCTGGGTGGCTCAGTTGGTTAAGTGACTGCCTTTGGCTCAGGTCATGATCCCGGAGACCCGGGATCGAGTCCCACATCGGGCTCCCTGCTCGGCGGGAAGCCTGCTTCTCCCTCTGTCACTCCCCCTGCTTGTGTTCCCTCTCTGGCTGTGTTTCTCTCTGTCAAATAAATAAAATCTTCTGGATAACCAGTTGCTGAGCAGGCTATATTTTTACTACATAATCATTTTGGTTTATCTCTCTACTTTCTGAAGTTACCTGCCGCTGAGTATTAAGATTCTATAGTAACAACGCAAAACAAAGTATCAACCCCACAGTTTTATTTGTAAAGAACAAAGCATGAAAAGTCATATTTAAATGTACTCCAAAATCTGAAAAACCCACTTCAGTTTCTCTGATATGTATGTTAAAGTGCTTGATATCACAATACTCTTTAAATTTTATATTATATTCAGATGAGGAAAAAAAATCCAGTTTTGATGCACTGTGAACAATATAAAGAAACAATATAATTTAAATGCAGAAATGTTCATTGTTAAAAAGATACACAGGGTACATTTATACACGGTTCAAGGTTCAAGTGTAACACAGAGGGTTTTTCTATGTTTAACACTCTCATTTGACTGACAACAGGAACACCTCATATCTCTCTACTATCAATAAGATTTGGTTTGTAATAGACCAGAGCCACACACAAATACATTCAGGAAACTGGATGAAGTGTGATTCTCTCCCACATAACCCAAGGATGCCCTGGGTTCTTTCAAATGAAGTGAAACGTTTTGATACGTATTTTTTTCACTCTGGTGTTAAATGCCCAATATGATACATTTCTGGAGCTAATCTTTATTCTGTCCTTGAGAGGATTATCAGCTCAAGGAAGATCTGGGAGAATGAGTTTCTTGGATTCCTCTGATCACATCATCAACACCCTCTTTAAAAAAGCTTGGAAATCCAGATTTATAAATGTATTTTAATAGGAATAAGGGACCTAGAAGTTTATTATTCATTTCTGTCTCCTTTTAAGCTAAATCAGTAACAAATACTTATGAAAGGAACGGGCTTCAAAAGAAACTGATGACTTGGAAACAGGATTCACTTTATAAAAGTAGAGAGGAGCTTGAGACTCCATTCTCAATCAATGGAGGTGTGCTAATACTGAAATATAAATAGCTAAGGTTCAGACTGTCCTTTCAACATGGTGAAAAGGATAGCATAGTTTCTGTAAACCTCACAGAGAAAATACAATTCTCAAAATGAAAATCCACTGAAAAATCATAATTCTTAGCAGAAAGAAGATACTTCAATTAAAAGCTACACTCTCAATGCTGTCAAATAAGTATTTCTCTAGGGATCTGAGATCCTCATCTGTTGCCTCATGTTTCAAAATATCTGAGAGGTGTCAACATATACTACACACAAACCGTTAAGTATCGTCTTTACCTCTCTTTCACTTACATCTACATACAACAGTGCTTTATTCCAAAAATAGGAAATACAAGCAATTCAGTTATTTCCCCTATATCATTCATGTAGTGTGACAGAAATTCATGAAAATGATTTTTTAAAAAGGCATGTTAAAGTAAATACCACAGGGTTACAAAGGTTCAAAAATGCGTGAAACACTGAAAGTCAATTTTAGAGGGAAATCGCAAACTTTTGTGTGTTTCAGGTTTCTTTTATCAAATTCTTGCTCCCAGGAGAAGAGGGGAAGAAGACTTTGTTCTCTGTAGGTCTATTTCACCCCAACCAGAATCCCACTTTATGCTACTCTACACCCTGCAAGGAGCTAATGAGCCCCACCCAGGGCACTGCTTCCTGGGCTCACACACAAAACCAACAGTGTCCTGCCACTGTGTCAGAAAGGTTGAGATTCAGAGTTATAGGCCATCTGAAAAACACTCGGAAATTAGATGTTTCAAGAGGTAATATTTTTGGCAATTCATTTTAAAACGATTTCTTCTCAAGCTATTATATGAAAATGCTAGTTGTGATTCCAGGCATAATTTTTAATGTATTCTGAAGAAAAAAAGTCAATTACAAAATTGACTTTTACTTTAACTCTGAGGTATGATTATGAAGCAATACACTAATTTAAAAAATTAATACAGCAAAAAGGATACTTCTCACTGGGTGTGGCCCTTCCAAAAGTCAGCTATGGATACTTATTCTAAGGGTTCTCCTTCTCCTACTGTCCTGCTCAGAATATTCTGGTATTGGCTTAGAGGCAGTTATAAGCCACGTAAGAACTATCAGTCTTATTTCTTTAGAACTGTTTCTTTCATGATCTCAAACTCTGCTTAAGCATCCTTTTTATTCATCAGCATGGATCCTAAGGATTTTTTGTTTCCAAGTACTAAATTTCTTCTAAAAGGCCAAGATTCAGCATAACTGGCAAGAGTCAGAAGAATGGGCGGTAGGCCATTCAAGCAGCTTGCAAGGAGGTCCCCACATGTTTGGAGCCCTGGCTGCTATCTCTGGAATAAGTGCATGGCTCCCAGGTGACCAATTTAAAGGCTCCAGCTTCAAGAGGAGGGGTCAGTTCTGGTATGATTATTTCTTTTGAAATCGGTCATTTCCGCTGTTACGGTAATACTAGGCAAAGTGGGATAAAACTTTAGCTATAACTCTTTTTTGGGGGTACTTTTTAATATAATAGCTTTAGTCAACAGGCCCCAGATCCAATTTTACTCCCAGTTTTTGTAATGGATCTAATTCTCAACTACTTGAGAACAATGTGTTAAAATGTTAAATTAATCCTTATAAATGATTATTATAAATGAATATTAATAGCTATTTCCTACCTGTTTAGGCGGACGGATGAAGATCCAGGGGTAGAAAAACTATTAATATGAATTGGAGCTCAGTCTCATGCTGCCTTGGTGTAATAAAAGACATGAGCTCTAGACTCTATTTTGTCACTAACCAACTGTGGGTATTTAACCTCTCTGATCCTCAAGTTCCCACTGATAAACTGATGACTCAATGCTAGCATGCTAACCTAAGTCATCTCTCAGCTGCCAAGAGTGTGCCAGAAGCATGGCCTTCTAAAAAAGGTACAAGAATAAAACCCTGTACTCATCATTCTGTGGTTTCTGATCACTGCAACACAAGAACCCTGTGTGAAATAGGTTCTGGATGACTCCCATGAAAGACTTTCCAGGTCCTTGGAAGAGCTACACCAATGCAGACAGTCCTTAGCCTCAGGCAAACAAATCTCCTGTCCGTCTACCCAGAAATCTCTTTTAAAGCCCTTCCATAGGTTTCTAAATGCTGCCCTCAACTCCCCCTGTGCTTCTCAAGTACTAAGTCACAGATGAAAAGGGGAAATACCTTGGTCACCCCAGCCGAAAACAGTGTTTGATAAAGGGAGTGAGGCACTTGTTTGATTAGTTTCTTCCTCCAGGAAATAAGGGAAACAATACTGTTGGCTAAAGCCTAGGGCCCTCAAGATTGTACAAGGGTCCTGAGAGGCCATGGCTTTGCTTCTCAGCCACAACTGGGAATAAAACCCAGAGCTCCGTGGAGGCAACTTCACTGCTAACAGTGTGCGTACACCTAATTATTTACAGGACTTACTGTAAGTGAAGACTCAAGGTACAACTAGCTAACACATTTATTTAACTTCCTTATAAAATGCCAAGCTGGAAAGCTACTTACAATGTTTGGTCTTTCAAAACTGTTGCCTCTCATTCTGCTTCCATTTTTGTCAGTCTGTGTAGCCCTGGCTTTTTACCTTCTTCGGGCCAGTTGTTTTATATTACTACCCTTTCTTAAAAAAAGAACATAAAACTTGCCCTGAAACACCTAGAAAAGGTTCATTCTTGCTCTTTCCCTCTGTTATTTGCATTATCTTGGTCAACAAATACTTTCACAAAAACATTCCAAGCTACACAGAGCCCTCCCTCCTCCTTAGACATTCCTTCCATTTCCTGAGAGGGGGATGGGCACAGGAAGAGGGGAGGGGAGGGGGGACTGGAACCTAACAAAGACAGGGTTTGAGAATATCCTTGAGGTAAGGAACTGATGCAGGGGTTAGATGGCCAAATTATAAGCATCGAATCAAACTGCTGTTTGCAGTTCTTACAAGTATGAGACCAACACTTTGAAATTCACATCTCTTTAAAGTACCTCACATAACAAGAATAAAAATGCCAAGAATGAAGTTAGTCTAGGCTAATCTTTCCAAAGTGTAAAGAAGTTATAATCCTACAATTTAACATACTTCTCAGGGCTTTGTGTGTTCTCTTTCCAGTTCAGCCAAGCTCCTGGGGTCCACTATTTAAAATATTTGAATCATATCTTTATCTTGTGCTGACGGAAATTTTTTTCCAAAAGACTGGAAAAGTGATTCAAATGTATGAAACCATTTGTAACTTAAAAAAAAAATGTAAGTGAGGACTATCATGTACAGTAGGTAAAGCTGTTCACATTCACAATACAAAGGATCAGACACACCAGGACGGATGGCTACAACATAACAACACATTCTGGGTTCCTTTGTGATACCTGGAGGGAAAAAAAAGCCTGATTGGGTTGCACTGTAATTACATGTTTACTGGCTTCTTCCTGGCTAGCACCACTCTTTCCCTCCCTAACTCCCAATGCAGTTAAGCTACTTATTTTAAATCACAGGAATATTCAATCTAAGAAAAGTATCTTATTAGAGTAATATAATTTCTTAAAGAAGATAGCGTATTTACACACATCTACCACATGAAAATACTCTATTTTATACTAAATTCCAGGTTCAAATGAACTACAATACAGCATTTTGCCTTGTCTGTAGAGTGAGGAGTGTTCAAATTGGGGTATATGGTGTGCTGCCCCTGAAGTGACTCACTACCTTGTCAGACAAGTCCAAATCAGGCCCAGTTGGGGAAGGTTCAGAAACAACGGGTTTGGACTGAGAGTTTCTAGCCACGTGAGTTACACATCCACTCCTTTGATAAGTGATCCTTCCAAGACGATGGTGAAATCCTGAATGGTCTGCAGAATGCGGATGAGAGAGTTGACAGTCATGCGGTCTCGCAGGAGGGCGCTCTCCTCATACATTCGGGTAATAGCAGGACACTCGGCTAACAGTGGGATCCATTGTGGGAGCAGGCGATCCCTACAGATTCAAAGAAAAGGAAGTCCTGAGCCCTGCTGACCTTGCAGCAGAACAACACATGTGTTAGAGCTTGCAATGGGAAGGTGTGGGGCTGCACAGAGCAACACCCAGCCAAGTTCTGAGGTCAGCAGAGAGGAAACCAAAAGTCCAGAATTTGGGAATTTGCTGGTTAAAAAGGTACAGTAATGAGACAGTGTCAGCTAAAGGGAAAACACAAGAGATTGTAAAAGTCAGTCTGGACAAACTGGTCTTAACGACTTAACCCACATTAAAGAGATTCTGTACTCTGATGGAATGCTTTAAAAAAGAAGCAGAATGTCATTTTGTATTTCTTTTTTACAGGGGTGTTACTCAGACATCTGTGGCAAGGCATGCTAAAGTATACTGACCCTTTGGGAATGAACACTACATTAAATAGTTGGGACTAATATTTAAAAAAAACCGACACAATATAACAAGGTAAGGAACAAAGTCAAAGCAGAAAAACATTAAGTAGATTTTATAAACCAAAAGAGGGGAGGCCCTGGTCTAATTAATCAGAATAGTAAAGACATAAAAGAAGACAAAGATCGTGTTCAAAAGGAATTTTAAAAGTATAGGTGAATTTGGCCTCTCTTATTAAAAAGAAATACAGAACTTAATTCTGTAAACCAGTTGTTTCAGGAGGACATCTCAGCCTTCAGTGTGTCGCTACCTATTTGTGATCCCTCTGTCAAATAAATAAATAAAATCTTTTAATTATATAGTACAAATTCTACAGTGTTATTCAATTTAAAGCAATACCGTGGTATATTGTAAATATGTGTGTGTATATGTGTGTATATGTTACCAAAGTACCTATTACCTTCCTGCCCACCTTTGGAACCAGCACAGTGTAACAGTTTAAAAAGCCTGGGCTCTCGAATGAGACTGGGTATGAATCTTGGCGCTGCCTCTTTCTAGCTGTGCGACCTTGGGAAAGTTGGTTAACTAGTTAAGTCTCATCTATTTTCTGTTTTCTCATCTACACAATAAGGGTACCAGCTGCTACTTCATGTAGTGTAGTAGTGAAGTGACAGGAGTATTACATGAAATAATGAATGTAATGTACTTAGCATAGTGCCAACATACAGCAAGTACCCAATAAACAGTAGTCTCACAATAAAATCAAGAATGAAAGAAGTCCATGGGAGAGCTTTGGAAGGGGCATGATCTGGTATAACTCCTTCGGGATTCCTATTTAACTACATGACAAAGATAGTGAAAGAACTGGCTTTTACCGTGTTCCAAGGCAAACTAAAATCTGGAATTTGCCGTCCTTCCCAATGTTCCTGGGTGCAGTATTAATAGCATTTACATAGTGGCAGAAGGTTTTGCAGGATGATTTCTGAATAAGGACATCATCTTCATTGTCTAGAATCTGGTCAGTGGTTTCAAAATAAGCAACTGCTTTCTCTGGGGAAGGAAGTCAGAATCGTATCACAACACACATACTTCATGTACAGAAAGATTAATCAGTTAGTTTATTCTGGAAACACTATTGATGCTTTGCATTATAGCCAGTCCAGAAACCAAAATCATTGTTTTATCACTGGTTTCAAGATGAATTCTAGAGGTCCATGTTTCATATTAGAACAATATGCTTCCAGGAGTTTATTTTCTAATCTAGACTGCATTCCAGAAGGGTAGAAAGCTTACTCTCTTTAAGCAATGGAATACCTTTGAACACCTTCAAGCAATGGAAACTGGAAGACAAAAACAAAAACGGACTCCTCTGTTAAGACTAGAACCTTCTAGGAGTAACAAGCAAATATACAGTAGCCATTGAGATGGTGTCCTCTGTTCTGCTTACAAAATGGCTGGCTAACTCTTTGCAACAAGATCCTTGAAATAGGAACTCTGAGGAAGGGATGTGTATACACATATCAGAAACAGGAGCAGTAAGAATCTAGGCATTCCAAAAGAAAAAAAAATCATTCCTGGAGGCCTAGCTCTGTCAACTTCTTCTTTGTCTAAAAATTCTAAGTTGGATAAAATCAACTACTTCATCTAGATTATATTTACAAGACAGAAAATGATTAATCACCCTTTTAAAAAAACTGGGAATTCTAGAAGAACTGCATACCAAAATAAAGATTGCAAAGCTTATTTAGCAAAGCTAAAAGCAGCACACTCCACCAGAACTTTCTGTAATGAATGAAATGTTCTATATCTGCAAGGTTCAATTTAGTAGCTCCTAGGTAAGGCAGGTGAAGTGAATTTTAATTTAAATTACTTTAAATCAGTTTAAATTTAAATAGCCACAAGTAGCTAGTGGTTACCATACTGGATAGGTTAGAGGAATCCTTCTAAAACAGAAGTTATATTATGTCACCACTCCTTGGCTCAAAGCCTTCCAATGACTTCCTATTTTAATCATGATAAAGATCAAAGTTGTCCAAATGGCCTAGATGACCCTAATGCATCTGGCTCTAGCAGTAAACTGCCCTTTCCCCCAATATCCTCTTTCTCTCTCTCTCCATCACTCTGCCCCAGTCACATTAGTCTTGCTATTCCATGAAAAGGCCAAGCACACTCCCAGCTTGGGGCCTCTCCCTGGCAGTTCCCTCAGCTCCTAATGTTCTCCCAGATGGTCACATAGCTCGATTCCTCACTTCCTTACAGTCTTTGACCAAATGTCTCCTTGCCCACAAAGTGTAGAACCATGCCACTTAAAAGAGCACTCTCCACTCCATGTCTTGTCTGCTCTGTTTTTTTCCCCACATCAAGCATAGCTTTATAACTTTCTAGATGAATTGCATACTTGTTATATTTTTGTGTATTGTCTGGGTTCCTGCCCCCACCAGAATGTAAGCATGTCAACCATAGGAATTTCTGTGTTTTACTTATCTCTTGATTATATATATATATATATATATATATTTTTTTTTTTTTTTCCTTCAAAGTAAGCTCTACACCCAATGTGGGGTCTGAACTCATGACCCTGAGATCAAGAGTCCCATGCTCTACGACTGAGACAGCCCGGTGCCCCTTGATGTGTATCTTGAGCATCTAGAATACTGGAATCTGGAATATTATGGACACTATGAATATTGTTGAATGGATGAAAAGATAGTGTTAATTTGATATTTATTTTAAAAAATGTCCTTTCTTGTTACTACCCCTTGTTTAAACTCCCAGATCTTTGAGTTTTCTAAGAAACATTTCAGTGACCTTATAATACATATACACGCTTTAATTTACCTATGAAGTCCCAGATGAAGACATTCTTGTGAAAGATGCGGGCAGATTTGAACCCATGATGGAAGACTTGTTCAAGTGCCACAACCAGTCCATTTTCTCCACACAGCAACACCGTGAGGCTTCCTCTCTGTGGAGCAAAACAATGCAGTGCCAGAGAATAATCTGCTGCCTCTATGTCTAAGAAGATGCTACAGAAATAGGTGCTGAACACAGCTCTGAAGCATGTTTTGGTAGCTATTAGAAAGCTCACAAATAAAATTAACATACCCTCTACTGCCTTAATGTATCATGTATAAAAATGTCTTTAAAATAATTTATATTAACTTTTATAGACCATCATACCTCTTTTTCAGGTTTGTGAAAATGTTTCACAATATTATTCACAGCTTCTCCAATTCCTTCTTGGATCTGTCCAGCATTGGGTTCTGAAAAAATAATTAACAGTGGCTGAATTCTTATGCAAGGGAAATAAATTAAAGTACTATGGGGGTATCACCTGTGTCCATCAGGCAGGAAAACACTACCACAGCAGGCTGGCTTGTCAGGGGCCCTGTGAAACTTGCTTCAGGCCAGTTCAGCCAAGTAGGAGGCATCTTGGCACAAAGGAAAAGAATCCAAGAGACCCCTAAATTCAAATTCCAACCTTACCACTTGTAATCTAACCTTGATTAGATGTCAAACTTCTTCTGAGTTTGAATTTCCACAGCCCAAAACAGGGAAAATATACACCTCATGGGTCACTGGGAAAGGTGAATGAGGTATTACAGGTGTAAATCACCTGGCATGGTACCTGTCACAAAGTGCTAGCAAGCCCCTGGATCTGAGGAGTGAGGTGGGAAAGACCCATAGCATCATTTGCAGGTATCCCCTTATCCTACCTACCTCTGAGTCCCTTAGTGGGCACAGACCCAAGTTTGTGAAGCTCTGAATGGCTAACCTGAAATCTGTGTTTTTGCTATCGTGTTGAAAGTAAAGGGGCGATGCCTGGTATGCTGCAGCACCTAAAGCCCAGAATTGCTTCCTTTTCTGGCTACTCAGACCATCTGGGCACTGCTTCATTTGCATCCTCCCCACCCCCCTGCCTCTGCCCCTCATGTGCTTAGGGCCCTGTTCTTGGGGGAGAGTGTGGTGGGTTGTTTGAATGGCATCTAAACTGCCTTTGCTTCCCAAACCCCAAGAATGGTTTAAAAAAAAAAAAAAGATGGTGGGCGCCTGGGTGGCTTAGTGGGTTAAAGCCTCTGCTTTCCGCTCAGGTCATGATCTTAGGGTCCTGGGATCAAGGCCTGCATCGGGCTCTCTGCTCAGCAGGGAGCCTGCTTCCTTCTCTCTGCCTGCCTCTCTGCCTACTTGTGATCTCTCTCTGTCAAATATATAAATAAAATCTAAAAAAAAAAAGATGGTAAATAGATTTCAGGGATAGAGTAGGTAGGTAACAAGAGAAAAAAATTAAATATTTGATAACTTTTCTTTTCTTTTAGAAGATTATATTTATTTATTTAACAGAGAGAAACACAACCAGAGAGGGAACACAGGTAGGGAGAGTGAGAGAGGGAGAAGCAGGCTTCCTGCTGAGCAAGGAGCCTGATGCAGGGCTCGATCCCGGGACTCTGGGATCATGACCTTAGCCAAAGGCAGTCGCTTAACCAACTGAGCCACCCAGGCGCCCCAAATATTTGATAATTTCTTATGGTGACTATTAAATTTAATTTACATGTCATACCATAAAGGACCAAGAACACATTCTAGTGTTTAAGAATCTTTGAATTCAGGGGACCTGGTGGGCTCAGCAGGTTAAAGCCTCTGCTTTCCGCTCAGGTCATGATCTCAGGGTCCTGGGATCAAGGCCCGCATCAGGCTGTCTGCTTGGCGGGGAATCTGCCCTCTCTCTCTACCTGCCTCTGCCTACTTGTAATCTCTCTCTCTGTGTCAATAAATAAATAAATAAAATCTTAAAAAAAAAAAAAGAGAATCTTTGAATTCATACTGCTGGAGGATTTCTTTTTTTTCTTTTCTTTTTTTTTTTAAGATTTTATTTTTTTATTTGACAGAGAGAAATACAGCCAGAGAGGGAACACAAGCAGGGGGAGTGAGAGAGAGAGAAGCAGGCTTCCTGACGAGCAGCGACCCCGATGTGGGGCTCGATGTGGGGCTCAATCCCGGGTCTCCGGAATCATGACCTGAGCCGAAGGCAGTCGCTTAACCAACTGAGCCACCCAGGCGCCCCTGCTGGAGGATTTCTTGCATAAAACATTCTTCAGGTCAAACTCAAGTAAATTTTTTCTACACCAATGCATAAAAGTTGTTAAAATGGGAACCTCTAATGATTGAAGGACTGATACTCTGGCCTCTTCAGCTGCTAGTTATCTTTTTCCTTTCTCTGAATATATTTTTTTAATTTTAATTTTTTTTTTAAGTAATCCCTATATCCACTGTGGGGCTCAAACTCATGACCCTGAGATCAAGAGTCGTATGTTCTACCGACTAAGCCAGTCAGGTGCCCCGATTATTTTCTTTTTTAAACATGAAGATCTCGGGACATCTGGGTCACTCAGTTAACTGTCTGCACCCTGCTCAGCTCATGACCCCAGGGTCCTGGGATCAAGCCCCACATTGGGCTCCTGGCTCAGCAGACAATCTATTTCTCCCTCTCCCCTGCTCAAGCTCTGTCTCTATTTCTCTGTCGCAAATGAATAAATGAAATCTTAAAAAAAAAATAAACATGAAAATCTATTTTGAAAACTTTCATTCATTCCAAAATAGCACTGTACTAATCAGTCATATTTTATTTTATTTTTTAGATTTATCTATTTATTTATTTGACACAGAGAAACACAGCTAGAGAGGGAACACCAGCAGGGGGAGTGAGAGAGGGAAAAGCAGGCTTCCCGCTGAGCAGGGAGCCCGATGTGGGGCTCTATCCTGGGCTCTATCCCCAGGGATCATGACCTGAGCTGAAGGCACACACTCAAAGACTGAGCCACCCAGGCACCCCAATCAATCATATTTTATTTATTTTTAAAGATTTAATTTTTAAAAATAATCTCTACACTCAACATGGGGCTTGAATCCCAAGATCAAGAGTCTCTCTCATGATCTACCGACTGAGCTAGCCAGGAATCTCTAATCAGAAGTATTTTAAAACTGATTTAAAACTTTTCTCGGGGCACCTGGGTGGCTCAGGTCATGATCCTGGAGTCCCGGGATCAAGCCCCACATTGGGCTGCCTGCTCGGCAGGAGGCCTGCTTCTCCCTCTCTTACTCCCCCTGCTTGTGTTCCCTCTTTAACTGTGTTTCTCTCTGTCAAATAAATAAAATCTTTAACAACAAAAACAACAAAAAACCCCCACAAAACCTTTTCTCTAAATATCACCTTGCACACACTATAAGAAAATGTCAATTTTTACTTATTAAGGGAAGAAAATATGACCAAAAGTGGGGGGTTAGGCCTCTTAAAACAGTAATATTCCAATAGACTGGGACTGTTTTAGAAGTTGTAATAATTTGGATGGATTGTGCTGATTCTTAAAAAAATTATATTTATTTATTTGACAGACATGGAGAGTGAGAAAGCAGAAGCAGGGGGAGTTGCAGAGGGAGAGGGAGAGACAGGCTCCCAGCTGAGCAGGGAGGGAGACTGATGTGGGGCTCAATCCCAGGGCCCTGGGATCATGACGTGAGCAGAAGGCAGATGCTTAACCGACTGAGCCACCCAGGATTTCATACAGTAAGTTCATCAATTTTAAGTGTGCAATTTGATGAGCTTTGACAGATGTATAGTTATGTGACTACCACAATCATAAAGTAGAAAATTTCCATCAACCCAAAAAGTTCCCCTGTGCCCCTTTTCAGTCAATCCCCTTCCCCAGCTCTCAACTCCTGGCAACTGATGTTCTGCTTTCTATCATTATCATACGGCCTTTTCTAGAATTCAGTATAAATGGAATCACAGAGCATCTAGTCTTTTGTGTCTGTTCTCTTACTTAGCATAATGCTTCTGAGATTCACCCATATTGTTAGATACATCGTTTGTTCATTTTTATATATTGCCGAGTACTATGCCACTGAATAGATACAGCACATGCCGCTTATCCAATCACCAGCTGGTGGATATTGGATTATTTCCATTTTGACTATTATGAATAAAGCTCCTATGACCATGGGACTGAGTATTAGTGTAGCTACATGCATTCATTTCTCTTGAGCAAATATTGAGGAGTGAGATTCTGTGTCAAGCATATGCTAAGTGTGTGCATGTCTTTATAAGAAAGTACCAAACTGTTTTTCCTGTGGTATCCCCATCAGCAATGTCTGAGCATTCCATTGATATCTATCCTTACCAATATTTGGTATTATCAGTCTTTATAATTTAAGTTTTTCTAGTGAGTGTGTGAAGTCTACTTCTAAAGGCAACAAGAATTATGAATCAGGGGAATATTTTGAGAAAGAATAAGAGGGGTGGGTGGTGTGCCTGGGTGGCTCAGTGGGTTAAGTGGCTGCCTTTGGCTCAGGTCAAGATCCTGGAATTGAGCCCTACATGGGACTCCCTGCTTAGCAGAGAGCCTGCCTCTCCACTTCCCTCTGCCGGCTGCTTTGCCTATCAAACAAATAAATAAAATCTTAAGAAAAAAAAGAGTAAGGATTTTTAGACTATATCTAATAATTAATATATTGCCATGTGCTAATAAATGGATAGGGACTGAAAATATCTAAGGAAACCTCTTTGATGATAATCTGAAGACCTCTCAGGTTCTGTTATATTCCACTTACAGCTTTATTTTCTATGGCTGAAATAAAACCACATCACTGAGAAACTTCTATAATTTTTCACTAAATCATACTGCCTCTGTTTGAGGTTTCTGTGGCTCCTATAATAGACCACCACAATCCTGGTGACATAAAATAACACAAACCTATTCAGTCATTGTTTCGGAGTGCCAGAAGTCAGAAGTTATCACCAGGCAGAAATCATGGCAGGGCCACCCTCCCTCTTGAGGCTTGAGGGAAGAACATGCTCCTCACTTCTTCAAGCTTCTGCTAGCATTCTCTGGCTTGTGGTTGCATCACTCCAATTTCTGCCTCCCTCTTTTTAGAATATGTGTGACTGCATTTAGGGCCCATCTACATAATCCAGGGTAATTTCCCCATCCCAAGATCCTTAACTTAATCACATTTACAAAGATCTTTTTTCCAAATAAAGTAACATTTACTGATTCTGGGATTAGGATCTAATACTCTTGGGAGATTATTATTCAGCCTACTAAAGCCCACATTAACATAAATCAGAAATTTATGATAGTATTAAAAACGGCATATAAGTACAGCACCCTACGCATAGAAGTTACTCCTTTATAGTATTTTATTACTTCCGTAGGAGCACAGGTGTAGGGAGAGGAATTTTTAGATTTTCTCTTAGAATAAGGGGCTCTGGGTAGCTAGAGAATAAGGAGCTCTGGTAGCTCTCTGGGAGTACTGTAACATGAGCTGTCCTTACTCCACTTTTAAGGTTTCCTTGTTTTTTTGTTTTTTAAAGTACAATCTACCCCACAACATGGGGCTTGAACTCATAACCCCAAGATCAAGAGCCACACGCTCTACTGACTGAGCCAGCCAGATGCCCTTCCTCAAATTTCAGTCAAAATATTACTTTTTAAATTTTTAAAAAGATTTTATTTATTTATTTGACAGAGAGAGAGATCACAAGAAGGCAGAGAGGCAAGCAGAGAGAGAGCAGGAAGCAGGTTCCCTGCTGAGCAGAGAGCCCAATGCAGGCCTCGATCCCAGGACCCTGAGATCATGACCTGAGCCAAAGGCAGAGGCTTAATCCACTGAGCCACCCAGGCGCCCATCAGTCAAAATATTACTTATTCACATTTCCATGGTTTAATTAAAACAGAACAGGCAGTTTTTACTTGATTTTAATATCTAAATTCTTCAGGCTTTTAATTATTTGTTAATTCTTGCCTTATTTTTTTACCCTTTCCTCTCCCCTCCCTCCCTCTTTCAAATTCCATACACCCAAGTTGATTTTCCTCAGCTTTCTTCTTTTTAATCTTGCCACAATTCATTAATGCAACAGTTTCCTATGAAATGGCCACATGATGCCTGCAACATCTGAGGCACACTGTAAATTTAACAATCAGTGGTGGTACTTACTGGAGGTTTTTCCTGTCAGTGAAGTGATGCTCAGTCTCCGAGCCGAGGTGGGGGATTTCTGCTGAGGTGGAGTCCGACACTGCTTCACCAGATCCTCATCTGCTACTGAGGTCATCAATTCCCCAATAAGGATTCTCTCCAGACTTCCGTCATCAATGCCTTTCCCCAACCACCGCCCGCATGGGAACCTTGTAGGTCAGAAAAACAACTTCTCCATCACCAGTACTTTACGAGTTTTAATCAGAATTTTTAAAATGGCATTATGGGTGAAGCCCACCATAATTTTAGTCCAAGGGGTGTTTTTAATTTTTTTAATTTTTAATTTTTTTAAAGATTTTATTTATTTATTTGACAGAAACACAGCGAGAGAGGGAACACAAGCAGGGGGAGTGAGAGAGGGAGAAGCAGGCTTCCCACTGAGCAGGGAGCCTGATGTGGGGCTTGATCCCGGCTCTCCAGGATCATGACCTGAGCCGAAGGCAGTCGCTTAACCAACTGAACCACCCAGGCACCCCAAGGGGTGTTTTTTAAATTTAATTTTAAAATTTCAAAAATAAAGAAAAGTAGAGAAAACTATATAACAGACACCTCATATTCTTGAATGTTTTGCCATATACTTTGTTTTTATTTTGTGTTGAAGTACTTTTTTAAAAGGTTTTATTTTATTTTATTTTTTTAAAGATTTCATTTATTTATTTGACAGAGAGAAACACAGCTAGAGAGGGAACACAAGCAGGAGGAGTGAGAGAGTTAGAAGTAGGCTTCCCGCTGAGCAGGGAGCCTGATGCGGGCTGGATCCCAGGTCTCTGGGACCATGACCTGAGCCGAAGGCAGTCGCTCAACCAACTGAGCCACAGAGGCGCCCCAGTGTTGAAGTATTTTAAAGTACATTACACATATCAGGACATTATACCCCTAAAAACACTTCAGTATGAATCTCTGAAAAATAAAGACATTCTTTCTTATATAGCCAGAAACTGTTATCATGTTCAACCCAAATTAAAATGATTCAATATTTTCTCAGACCTAGTCTGTATTAAAATACTGTGGTTAGTTCTGACAAGAATATTTTTCAAACTAGAAGTCAGTGTGTGAGTTGAGTTATAGGACAAAAGAGGACAATGTTTCCAAAGAGGAGTACCAGCTATAACTAGTAGAGTCCAAAAGATCCTTTCCTCCAACTAAGTTAATTACTTTAAGCTGACTTTTTTTTTTTTTTTTAAAGATTTTATTTATTTGACAGAGAGAAACACAGCCAGAGAGGGAACACAAGCAGGGGGAGTGAGAGAGGGAGAAGCAGGCTTCTTGCTGAGCAGGGAGCCCGATGTGGGACTCGATCCCGGGTCTCCAGATCATGACCTGAGCTGAAGGCAGTCGCTTAACCAACTGAGCCACCCAGTCTCCCCCTGACTTTTTTTTTTTAATCAGAGTTATATCAATCTTTTGCAACACTTGTGGACCAGGCATTGATAGCACACGCAAATAACTTATTAAGTTTTTTGGGGGCAATTTTGTATTACATAAAAAATAAAACTAAGGGGTGCCTGGGTGGCTTAGTCAGTTAAGTGTCTGCCTTTGGCTCAGGTCATGATCCCAGAGAAAGCTTTAGAAAGAAAACAATTCTTTTTTTAAAGTTTATTTTTTAAATTTTATTTTATTTTTTTAAAGATTTTATTTATTTGACAGAGAGAAACACAGCCAGAGAGGGAACACAAGCAGGGGGAGTGAGAGAGGGAGAAGCAGGCTTCCTGCCTAGCAGGAAGCCCGATGTGGGCCTTGATCCTGGGTCTCTGGGATCATGACCTGAGCCGAAGGCAATCGCTTAACGAACTGAGCCACCCAGGCATCCCTAAAGTTTATTTTTTTTTTTAGTAATCTCTACACCCAACATGGGACTCAAACTCATGGCCCTGAGATCAAGAGTCACACGTTCTTCTGACTCTAAGCCATCCAGGTGCCTCAGAAGGAAACAATTCTTAAATCTTTTCTTGTCTAAAGAGTCTCAAAGAAAGAGTTCTGAGCTCCCAAGGACAATTTACTTACCTGTATGTATGTCCTGTGATCTCATTTCTGACCATGACACAATCCACTAGCCATTTGGCTAAGAGTCCTGAGTTATCATGACCAATCTGAACAGTGGTTAGCTTCCCCAAGTTCTGGCACTGGAGGGACAGGACCACAGGTTATTCAGAGCCTGATCCCACTCCCAGTACTGCTTAGCTTTAGTGGTGACACTTTGGTCTCATCTAACTTAACAAATGCAGAGGACTTATCCTGCATAATGTGCTCTGCACTGTACTAGAGAAATATATTTACACCTAATATATCCCATCTAATGAGCTAGGACACACATGGGCATTAACTATCAAATGAGGGGACTATACAAGGTGGCAGAAAGGTAAACAAGTACTAAAAAACACTGGAAAAGGAACAATTATTTCTAACTAGGAAACCTAGAATTTGTGCCTTTATGATGAGAAGAATTTCAAGAAGTAGGAAAAAGGATGCTATTTAGATTCAGTTACAGTGAGGTCAGGAAAATAACCATAGATGTAAAAAAAAAAAAAAAAGTCACTGACATAGCTGTTTTTCTTTTTCTAATAAAATGCTAAGGCAGAAATGACCTCAAATTTTACCTACTGTAAGTATTTGAAGCTATCATAAAAAAAGTATAGTTATCAATATACTTCCTGGCCATTGGTGGACAAGTTCAAAGGAAAGTAATGATAAAAGGAATAGTAAAAATAAATGTCAATTAAATTCTAACTTTTATGTTCTGATAAAATATCACAGAACCCCCAGCAGACTTTATATGATTGGAAACATCAGAGCTATGAGTTCTTAAAGCCCTTGACTTCTTATTGAGATGAGAAGACACTGTAGTCATCCAGATGAGAAAGGATGGCATCCTGAATTAACTGTGACAGGAAAGATGGAAGGAAGTAGGCAGAAATGAGAAAGAGTCTGGAAACAGTAATGATGGGACTTTATATAATAGAGTTTATGTTCCATACTTGCTAGTGAAAGAAAAGCCAAGCATTTTAATGTTTTAAATATAATGAGTCTATTAGATAATTATAGATAAATAGATAAAATGTGTTATGACTAGTGAAACTGCAATTCCTAGACCCCAAGGAACATGAACAGGACATTCAGTTAGTACTACTTCCCTGAAGTAGTACTTCCCTGAAACAAGAGCAGGTATTTGTTTTCTTCCTGCATTCCAGGATCAACCTGCAGGGGGCTCAAAGACAGGGTAATACTTGAGCAGGTGAGACCTGAACACTGACTACAATTATCAAAAGGTATTTTTAATAGAATCACTTATAAATGTGACCATGTGGTTTACAAGCCATAAGCATGGATGTCAGCTCTCCTGTCCTTCTGTCCTTTGATTCAGGTTCAGGCAGGGAGCATTTTACAGTAAGGAAGAGAACCACCATGGGTAAAGTATTTACCTGAATGTTCCCTACTTGCCCACTTCTGTGCTAAGTACCAGCAATCATGGAATAGGACCTAGCAAAGCCCAAAAGTATTCCATTGCAAGTAGAAAAATAGAGCTTAATAACTAAAATTATAGCAATAAAAATACAAAACAAGTAATTGTGTTTAAGACAACTTCAGGTATATAGTCACAAAAATGATCTTGGATGCTTGAGTACTCCTTTATATTATTTGATTTGAGAAATCATGAAGTAAAACTGGAATCCTTGTGTATAACTATGTATGACGTTTTTCTGCTAAGAAAAGTATTAGCAGAACCTACCTCAAACGTCATTTCGAGGAGGTTTTTGGGAATCTGCATTACTCCTGTATCTCCTAGCTCTCCTGATACACAGATCCAAGGGTTCGATGTGATGATCGCATTGCTCAGCTTTTTGATGGGGATGATCACGGACCTATATGGAATCACTGGAAGAACAATGCTGGAATTAATTAAAAATCACAATAAAATTCTCCCGATAATAAGGGAAATATGTATTAATGACTCCGTTGGCTTTCACAGATAGTTTGGTCATTCTTTCAAGATGTACTTACACAGAAAGATGAGATCACCTCTTCCAGTGCAGAAAAACGAGGTCCAATTTAGAGGTCACAAGTCCCAGCTTGTGACGGTTTCCATGGCATATGTATCAGAAGGTATGCATGGCAAGCAGAATATCACCATGGTGATATATGCAACCTCTACATTTACAAAACAATCCCAGGCATTAACACCAGAACTGACTGCTATACAGACTTTTCACTGCCTTAATGCTTTAAATTTTATTCTAAAATCAAGTATACTAAGGAAAATGGCTCCTGATACAGGTATCATGTAAAAGGGGGTGAATGGCTTCTTGGGTGAATGGCTTCTTGGACACTATCCCCTTGCTGCTCATTTCCTCAGGCAATGTGTCAGAGCATTCCAATCCCAATTGTACAGCACGATATGCAAAGCCAAGAGTAATAAACAGTGACATTCTGGACATAACATAAAGTCTATAAACCATAATTTGGAAAGCTACTGAGGCCACTCAGGTACAAGAGGAGCCCTGAGGAAAGAATCAAGATGTAGAAAGAAATCTGTGTGCAACCTTTTCCTTCTAAGGCTCTTCAAAAGGCACACCACTAGATGTCACTGTCTTATCACTGTCTTTTGCTCAAACAGGGTAGCACAATATTTAAGACATTGTACACTCCCTCCATCTTCTTTTAAAAAATTGGGATGGCTCAAACACTGGCCTCAGAGTCATACTTTTCTCTTTTTTTTTTTAAGGAGGGGTAGAATCACTTTTTTTTTGGTTCTTGGGATTTCTGCTCCTTTAGCATAAGAAAGGGTATTAGAAGCCCTCCTTGAAAGATCTACACATACGATGATACACATTTATTGGAAAAGGTGCCCAGACAGAGCATCAGAAAATGAGATCATGGTTCAATGCGCTCTTAGATGAGGAAAGTGAATGGGATAAATGGGTTCATTTCCCTAATTTTACATAAAGGACTTTCTTTATATTGGGTGAATAACCTCCTTTTCTGTCTTTTCATTTTGGCTGAAGGAAAGGAAAATGTCAGAGAAAAGGCCATGCTTTCATGGTTTAATAATCATCAGAATCAAATGGGTTTTGAAACTGAAAGCAGAAGAGGTTAGTCCAAGACTTTATTTTAGGTGCCAGAGGCTTCTTTCATTCCTTTCACTGAGAGGATTAGAAAAGTTACAAAAAAAAAAAAAAGGGTATAGGGTCAGCAGTTCTGTGGCTAGAAAGAGATGACACACAACTGTGATTACATAAAGTATAAAAGGAGTAATATTAGTAAATTTAAAATATTTCTTTCATGAAGAGTTCAACTCCTCAAAGAGTTACTTACTTGATATCTGTTAGTAGGATCCTAACTACCTGGGCTATTTCTTCTCCTTTAAAACTGTACATAAAATCTTAGGTTCTTTTTTTAAAAAAGATTTATTTGAGAGAAAGAAAGAGAAGGGGAGGATGGTGAGGGAGGGGCAGAGAATCTCAAGCAGACTCCTCACTGAGCGGGGAGCCAGACACAGGACCTGAGGTCACAACCCTGAGGTCATGACATGAGCTGAAATCAAGAGTTGGGCACTTAACCCACCAAGCCACCCAGGTGCCTTTAACATCTTAGTTTCTTATACCAGCAGTAATGTACTAAACTGACTGATAGTTTAGATACTAACAGATAGTTGACAGATATTACTGGTTAGTCCAATACCCAATTTAGCTCCATTTCCTTGTCTGCCTCAATCAAAGGCTGGAAAGTCAAAACCTACAAATTTTTGGCCAGGGAAATGTTGTATTTATTGGGATTTCTTAGAAAATCCTGTTTTTCTAGCACAGGTTCTGGCCTTTCCTCCCTGGCACTCCTTCCTTCTTCCTGCCAGAAGGTGGATTGAGAACAGCCATCCTGTGACCATGAGGTGATTAGCACACACTGAGGAATGTCTAAAGAGAGGGACAAAGACCCTGGGTCCATAAATGTACTATGGATTGTCTTGAAACTTCTCATTATATAATAAATATAAAGTGGTGTCTGGGTGGCTCTGTCGTTAAAGTGGCTGCCTTCAGTTCAGGTCATGATCCCGGAGTCCTGGGATCGAGCCCCACATCGGGCTCCCTGCTCAGCAGGATGCCTGCTTCTCCCGCTCTCACTCTCTCTGCTTGTGTTCCCTCTCTTGCTGTGTTTCTGTCAAATAAATAAATAAAATTAAAAAAAAAAATAAAACCACCTATTTGTTTAAAGCACTGTTTTCCAAGTTTCTGATTCTTGCAGCTAAACACAATTCCTAACTGATACAAGTAAAAATTCTCCAAAGTGGGGAAGGGGAACCACTGCACATAGAATTAGTACTAGTGAACAGAAAAAATGCTATAATTTGACTTTCTATCAAAAACATATCTCCAGTTAGCATTTCCTCCCCCTACAGACCTACATTATTCAGTAAGGTCTTGAAGTATTTCTGAATCATTAAAGTTTAATGATGTTCACAGTTCTATACATTTATTATGGTATGCTGATTTTTAAAATTTTATGTGTTTTATGTAAAATACTGGACCATTTGTTTAATAAAACATGTTTTGTGTGTGTGTTTTAAAGATTTATTTATTTATTTATTTATCGACAGAGAAATCACAAGTAGGTAGAGAGGCAGGGAGAGAGAGAGGGAGCTAAGCAGGGAGCCTGATGCGGGCCTCAATCCCAGGATGCTAAAATCATGACCTGAACTGAAAGCAGAGGCTTTAACCCACTGAGCCACCCAGGCACCCTGTTTTTTTTTTTTTTAAAGTAAGCTTTAGGCCTGTCATGGGGCTCAAACTCATGACCCTGAGATCAAGAGCTGCACACTTCACGGACTGAATCAGTCAGGCGTCCCTAACAAAACATTGCTTTTTAACAGCCAGCCCATTTCCTACTGTAGACTGGGCTTCCTAGGAAGCAGATGAAGTCAGAAATCAGCATGGGAGTAAGGCAGTTTGTTCTGGTGAGGCACTCCCCACAGGGGCTGACAGCTGAGGGCTGCCTTCCCATAGCACCCCCAGCTGCTGGGCACAACCTTCATTCCTAAATAGAGGTCTGCGGCCTGCCTCAAAAACTGTCTATTTCACTGTACTGTCATATATATCACTTGTAAAAATATAAACTCTTACTCTATTAATCACCTGAGCAACTCTTCACTTAACAGCCCATTCTCCAGACTTACTGATAGTGGTGAACACGCTGGTGAAGCAGAAATAGTCAACTGCATTGAGGGAAAGAAGATGGTAAAGAAACTGTTCTCTTTCTTCTTCACAGCGTAGAAAAGCATAACGCTTATAAAGCTTCCTAGGAATAGGTAAAACAAACACAAAATAATAGTGTATTTTTTCATGCTTTTCCTTATGTCTTGCACTAAAAATAAACACATTCACTTAGTCAAAGCCAAATACATTAATTTTACTTTTAGGACTTAGTCTTAAGAATATAATATGATACAGGGGCAAGGTTCACTCACAGATGTCCACTAAGATGTTATTTGTAAAAGGAAAAATGTATCATGGTATATGCTTACACTGGAATACTGTGTGAGCATTGGAAACAAAGTTTATCAAGTGTGTGTGTGTGTGTTTTTTAACAATTTTATTTATTTAGGGCACCTGGGTGGCTCAGTTGGTTAAGTCACGGCCTATGGCTCAGGTCATGATCCCAGAGTCCTGGGATCAGTCCCACATCCAGCTCCTTGCTCAGAAGGGAGTCTGTTTTTCCCTCTTATCCTCCCCACCTCATGATTTCTCAATCAATCTCTCTCAATAATAAAATCTTAAAAAAAAAATATTTATTTACTTGACAGAGAGATAGAGAGAGACTACACCAGTAGGCAGAGCGGCAGGCAAAGGGAGAGGGAGAAGCAGGCTTGCCTCTGAGTAGGGAGTCCCATGTGGGGCTTGATCCCAGGACCTTGGGATCATGACCTGAGCCAAAGGCAGTGACTTAATCAAATGAGCCACCCAGGTACTCCTGAACTATTTTAACAACAACAACAAAACAATTACTAAAAATAATAAGTAATTTTAATTAAGCACTTACATTCAAGCACTTTTCCAAGTATATACATTTCCAAGTTAATACATTTAATCCTCATGATTACCCTATGAAGTAAGTCTACTAGCATTCTCATTTTATAAATTAGGAGAACAGAGACACAAAAAAGTATCTTGTCCAAAGTCTTTAAAACAGTAAATAGTAAAGGCAGTACTTGAACAAAGGCATCCAGTCTTCAGAGCTTAAACTCTTACAGTGAAATGTTTATAATACACTAAGCTAAAAAAAGGATGATACTGAGGTGCCTGGCTAGCTCAGTCAGAAGAGCATGCAACTCTTGATCTTGGGACTGTGAGTCTGAGCCCCAGGTTGGGTATAGAGATTACTTAAAAATCGAATCTTAAAAACAAAAATGATACTGAATTGTAAATACAGTGTAATCTTAACTAAGAGAGCATGTGTAGAAGAAAGTACAGAAGAAAACATGTGAAATACCTGGTATTTATCTTTATGTAGTGGGATTTTCTTTCTTTTTTTTAAGTACACCCAACATGGGGTTTGAACTCATGACCCAAGACCAAGAGTTGCATGCTCTACCAACTGAGCCAGCCAGGAGCACAACTAGATGTAAGTATGTATATATTTATAAAACTCTGCGTCACATGTGGGGCTTGAATTCCTGATCCTGAGATCAAGAGTCACATGGCTCTACTTACTAAGGCAGCCAGGCACCCCCAGGCACACAACCTTTATGCAGTACTTTATGTACTTTGGCCACAGTAGCCATGAATGATTTATAATGGGAAGGGATGGGTAAGGGGAGGAACTAGTTTCAGAGAACAAGATCAGGTTCACAGTCTATATTTCACTTTGCATTCTTTATCAAATGTACTCATTGGACATTAAGACTCATCTTAAAATGCTCTGGGGTGGGGACAGGTGGTAAGAAGCCCAGGGATGATGTGTACAAATACAAAACTACAAAAAGAATTGTTACCATGATGACATTCCAACACATGGTCAAGTTTGAGATCTTTGTTGAGTTTTTTGCATAGCTTTTGCGCTAGAGACCTAAGTTCTCAGCCCTCAAATTAGTGCTAACATATATACTGTGCAGATGATACATTTTATCTAACACGGTTTCCTGATGGAGTAAAGGGAAACCTATTTATTTAAATAGTTAACAATTAAGTAACATGCAGTTGATTGCTTTCCTGGCTCTAAACTATTGAATGTAAGCATTTGTTTAAGACTCTCAGAAAAAACCTGTTAATGCAGACCTTTTTTTTTTTTTGCTACTTCAGGTTTATTTGTCATAGTCTTTACAATATGATATAAAGTTTACATAAATTCGACCTATCTTTTGGATGTTACTGTCAGCCCGTGTGGACTAGTTAGCTTTTTTTCTGGTTGAGAACAGAGCAATCTGGCCTTTGGCTGTCAAGTTTGGTATATGTCCTCCCAGGTAAAATCAAATCCTATGTCAAACCATGGAGTTTCCAAAGCACATGCCTATTAGAAAGGAAGAACACGTGTGCACAGGAATCAGCAATTTGTGCTGAAGAAGTCAGTCTGCCAGCTTATGCAATCAACTTTGCAGACACACAGGTCATAGAAGCAAAAATGTCTAAGAGGCTATCTCTTACTTTGTGAGCAGCTGGTTGGAGAGCAACTGCTTGAGATGCTGGGACAAGAGCTTCTTTTCTAGAGATAGTCTTATCCATGCCCGAGCTCGTCCAACGTCTGTCTTGATCTCACTCATGTTCTGAATATGCCTATAGAACAGGAGCAACAGCAATGATGTAGATCCTAAGAATAATCTTGAGCTGGAAAAGAACTAAAGCCTTACAGCACTTTGCACAGAACACTTCTTTCATACTTAGCAGACGTGTGAATAGGTAATATACACTTTATGTTGATTAAACTGTTCAAAGGTTCCATCTGAATCATGACTTCAGCCCAACATCAGAATCAGCATTATAACATGTGCACATAGGTAACACCCTCAGATAAAGCAGTTAACACTCGTTTACTCTTTCAGATTTTATTACGTTCTTGTTTTACATTTTTAGCTGTAACCTGGCAGTTGGTTATTCCTGACTCTCAAGAAAATAAAAGTAATAATAAAACATGCTGAATATTACAGTTTTTATTCAAATTAATTGGTCTAGTTTGACTATCTGTCACAACTTTAATCCACTGAATTATTTTTCAAGTAGTTTCTGGATAACATATGGAAAATACAAAATCTTACTTTTCATGGCACTTGAAGACAGATTTTTTTTTTTTACTTATAAATTAAAAATTTTTAAGCATTTAAAGGATTTAGAAAATTGTGTGGTCACAAAAGAAATCGTTTAGTCAAACCTCAAATGAATGTTACATGTATGTATAGACTAATATTCTGTATAGAAGTCAATGTTATACCCAGAAAGACTGAGTTTATCTTCCTTTTTTTTTTAATTAAAGATTTTACTTATTGGGGTGCCTGAGCGGCTCAGCTGGTTAAGTGACTGTCTTCAGGTTGGTCATGATCCCAGGGTCCTGGAATTAAACCCCATGTCAGGCCCTCTGCTTGGCAGGGAGCCTGCTTCTTCCTCCTCTGCCCACCCCCCTTGTGCTCTCTTTCTCACTTTCTCTCTCAAATAAAATCTTAAAAGAAAAGATTTTATTTATCTGACAGAAAGTGAGCAAGTGAGCATAAGCAGGGGGAACAGCATGCAGAGGGAGAGGGAAAAGCAGATGCCCTGCCAAGCAGAGAGCCTGACATGGGGTTCAATCCCAGGACCCCAGGATCATGACCAGAGCTGAAGGCAGACATTTAACCAAATGAGCCACTCAGGCACCCCAGAGTTTATCCTCCTAAAGAGGAAGAAGGATTGGGCAGGAGGGGCAAGTCTAAGGGGCAGGATAACTGTAAAGCCACTACAGTGAGTCACTAAAAAGTCTTTGTGATTATGACCTACCATCCCTTCCTGTGATTTTTTTTTAATGTCCAGAATGACTCATCCTAGTTGTAACCCTTTTCTCCAATGACTCTAAGAATTCAGAGTAAGGAATATCCTTCCTGTAAAATACACATATATTCTCTTTTTAAAAGTACTAAAGTAATCTCTTCATCCAATGTGGGACTCAAACTCATAACCCTGAGATCAAAAGTTGCAGGCCTCACCAACCAAGCTAGCTAGATGTCCCTCACTTTCTTTTATCCTTTCCTTTTCTCCCTTTTTCCCTCCCCTCCTCCCTCTTAATCCCTGGATCTAAAGATTTAGGCCCTCAAGCCTCAGGGCTGATATGTGATCAAAGACTCTTGATAAACAAGATGTAAAGCATTATATCATGTTACACAGACACACTGACAAGGTGGCTTAAACATAGTCAGAATGAGGAATTAAAAGAAAATTCTGTGGCCATTTTTGTAGAGCTTAGCCAACTTCACCTCATTTCTAAGAATTTTTTCAAAGTTATGACACACTGATTTTATCTTTAATGGGCTCATATCAGTATAAAAAAGCCCCCTTGTAGACCCTGGTTCTTACTGATGGTACTGGCAGTGGGGGGATACTTGACAACCAATCCGGCACCTCCAGCATGAGCCTATGCAGCAGCACTGGCTCTTCCTCTATCCCTTTGACTTTCCCAAATGATGACACAGCTGACTAAAAGCAACAGAGGGAAAACACTCAGGCATTTACCACTTAGAGTTCAACAGTATTTGTAAGGTACCCTGTGAGCACAGTGCCAAGTCAGAGCTCACATAACTGAGGAATACCAAGTTGATTCAAAGTGTATTTACTGAAAATGAATCTACACTAGGTTTGATAAGCTTATGTTGTATAATCTTCTCCTCAGTAGTCTTTCTACTCTAAAAAGTAAAATCGGGGTACATGGGCAGCTCAGCTGGTTGAGCATTTGACTCCTGATTTTGGCTTGGGTCATGATCTCAGGGGTCATCTCTCTCCCTCTGTCCCTCCTCCCTCACCTCTCACTCATACTCTCTAAAAAAAAAAAGAAAAAAAAACCAAAACAGTAAAACCTGTCTTATATTACTGTTTTATGCTGGCCTTATAAGCAAGTTATCTGGAGACATGGTAGGTAAGAATGACAAAGTGAAAAATAATTGTAATTTAGAAAACAATCTATGTTTAAGGAAAATGCAAAGGACTGGAATACATAATGTACAGTCCATTTTAGGTAGCAATCAGCATTCCTATCATAAAATTATTTATGCTAGTTTTTTTTTGTTTTTGCTTTTAAAGAGGCATAAGAGGTGGTAAATGAGGACTCCAGACTCTTTTCCTCAAGTCTACCTTATTCATTGGCACCAGTGAAGTAACTGTCTAAAATACTGGCTCCTTAATATAATTCCTTTGTTCCAGAACCTTCAAAAACTCACAGGATACAGTCTGAACTGCGCAGACTCACATTTATGACTTACTACCCCTCAGCCTCAACATATCTTCCTATTTAAAAAAATTCCATTCTAGACAGCTGACTCATAAGACTTTGCATTCCATTACCTGAAGTACTTTCTTCTTGTTTCCCTATTTTATTCTGTTTGTGTCTGAGATCTCCATTTCTTCTAGATACCTTTCCAAATGACCACAAGCCTTCCTTACCTCTTCAATTTACAAAATCCTACCATCTAATTTGAATTTGCCATGTACTGCTCATTACTTTTATCATTCTCTCTCAGTATACATTTTTCTCAGCTTATAAAAGCTCCCTGGGAAGAGGAGCCCACTATTCCTTAGCAGCTGTGCAGCCTGCTTGGTACCCTATAGGGCCTAGCACATAACAGGAGCTCAAAAACTCTGCTGCTTTATAAATCTCTACCTAACTTTATGCTTTGAAACAATTTTTATGTGTTGTGTTATTAAACTATAATTCAAATTATTTAAAATTTGATGTGGGGGCACCTGGGTGGCTCAGTTGGTTAAGCGACTACCTTCGGCTCAGGTCATGATCCCGGAGACCCGGGATCAAGCCCCGCATCGGGCTCCCTGCTTGGCAGGAAGCCTGCTTCTCCCCCTCTCACTCCTCCTGCTTGTGTTCCCTCTCTGGCTGTGTTTCTCTCTGTCAAATAAATAAATAAAATATTTAAAAAAATTTTTGATGTGCAGTTATACCACTTAAATCTGCTTTTAACTGGAATAATTTACTATAGATAACTATAATGGAATTCAGCATATTATATAAGTATTACTTCCAAAACAGATCCTGTTAATTCACAGAAAAACATATATGGCATGGCTTAAATAATTCATTTACCGGATTTATTTCTAACACCGCTATAAAACTTTCTAATTAAGAAAAGTTTTTTTTTTCCTTTTTAAGATTTTATTTATTTGACACCGAGAGAAAGAGAGAGTGCACAGCACGGGGAATGGCAGAGGGAGAGTGAGAGGGAGAAGCAGGCTCCCTGCTGAGCAAGTAGCCCAACTTGAGAGTGGATCCCAGGATCCTGACTGAGATCATGACCTAAGCTGAAGGCAGACGATTAACCAACTGGGCCACCGAGGTATCTCTAAAAACGTTTCTATGTACTTTGTCTCATCTGATTATTACAAAAACGAGTGAGGAGGAGATCATCATTATTTCACTTAAATAAAAGGATGAGAAAAGAGAGTAACTGAGACTAAGTGATCCATTCAAGGTCACAGCAATAGTATCATTCTAGATATATCATCCATTTTCTACCAATTACTTTTCCTCACACTCATATTCTTGGAGAATTTCCCTTTCCATAGACCCAGAACACACTCTACTTACACTATGACCTATGGCCCTATAATCCTAATCATTCAGCTAAAATGGACCAAATAAGAACACGCCTGATCTAAATTAAGCTCACCAGATTTTCTCTCAGATATTAGAAATTAGTATACTGGAAGAAAATTGTGTTAGTTTTTGTTGAACGTTAAAAATAAGAAACAACTTTATTTTATTTATTTATTTATTTTTAAGATTTTATTTATTTATTTGACAGAGAGAAACACAGCCAGAGAGGGAACACAAGCAGGGGGAGTGTCAGAGGGAGAAGCAGGCTTCCCGACGAGCAGGAAGCCCGATGTGGGACTCGATCCCGGGTCTCCGGGATCATGACCTGAGTCGAAGGCAGTCGCTTAACCAACTGAGCCACTCAGGCGCCCCAAGAAACAACTTTAAAGTCAGGGCTTGGGCAAGCATGTGCACAGTAAAACAGAAAGAAAGGGGAAGGAAGGCGAGGAAAGGGTAGGGGAAGAAGAGCAGATGTGAAAGAAGAAACAGCAATGATTTAATTCCAGTGAAAGAATGAAAGTAATCTGTGACAAGACTGTTAGCAGTCACAGTTTCTGTTCCTGGATTCTGAAAGACACCCTCATGTATCTCTAATAAACCTAGCCCTTTTTACTGAAGCTGGTTTGAACGGGCTTGTGCTCCCTAAAAATAAATGATTTTTAAGATCTGAATCCCCATTTCCTGAATCTAAAACCAGTGCTTACTTCACAATATGCATCACTAACAAAACCCAGTATTATTCATTCATTCATTCATTCATTCATTCATTCAAACTGGTATTATTTATTAGAGAAATTAAGGGTTAGCTGATTTTAGTTTAAGTTCATATTCTGTACAGACATAAAAATTCCTCAAAATATTCATTCTCAGGGTAATGAAATCAATCATAACTACTTAATTTTAGTGTAAAACCAGATGCTCATAAGCACATATGTATGCAGTATTAGTAAAAAGTCTGAATAGTTAGGGGACATATACACGGCTACTCTGGAAAGAAAACAGGTAATATTGGTAACACCATGATAATCTCTTTTAAATGTAGATAATTTGTACAATTATTTACTGTCCCCAGCCTTTCTCTCTGGAACAAAAAAATCATTCTACAACTAAGTCTGGTGACACCCGGCATCTATGAAGGTCTTAGGGGGTTGTCTACGATACTAAGACAAAGGGGAAAACCTTTAGATATATCTGTCCTGGACTCAAAGCTAAGCAATCTGGTGCCAAGACTCTTGACAATTATGAGGACTCAAAGTGCCAATGTCTTTTTGCCTCAAGAGATAAACCTGGAAAGATAGAGGGTACCAACAGAGACATGTGCCCAAGAGAGAACAAGGAATCAGTATATTGATCTTGGAAAATAAGTTTTTTATTTTTCCTTTCTTTTTGTCTGCCTAGACTGAAAGAAATCAAGGTTTATTTTGTTTATTTTTATTTATTTAAAAAAAGATTTTATTTATTTATTTGACAGAGACATCACAAATAGGCAGAGAGGCAGGCAGAGAAAGAGGGGCAAGTAGGCTCCCTGCTGAGCAGAGAGCCCGATGTAGGCCTCAATCCCAGGACCCTGAGATCATGACCTGAGCCGAAGGCAGAGACTTTAACCCTCTGAGCCACCCAGGCACCCCTATTTATTTTTTAAATGTTTTTTTTTTCTAAGATTTTATTTATTTATTTGACAGAGAGATCACAAGTAGGCAGAGAGAGAGGAGGAAGCAGGCTCCCCACTGAGCAGAGAGCTCGATGCGGGCCTTGATCCCAGGACCCTGAGATCATGATCTGAGCTGAAAGCACAGGCTTTAACCCACTGATCCACCCAGGCGCCCTATTTTTATTTTTTTAAAGATTTTATTGGGGCACCTGGGTGGCTCAGTTGGTTAAGCGACTGCCTTCAGCTCAGGTCATGATCCTGGAGACCCGGGATCGAACCCCACATCAGGCTCCCTGCTCGGCGGGAAGCCTGCTTCTCCCTCTCTCACTCCCCTTGCTTGCGTTCCCTCTCTGGGTGTATTTCTCTCTGTTGAATAAATAAAATCTTTAAAAAAAAAGATTTTATTTATTTGAGAGAGAAATAGTGACAGAGACAGTGACAGAGACAGTGAGAGAGAACAGGGAGAGGCAGGCTCTCCGCCCCAGCTCAATCCCAGAACCCCGGGATAATGATCTGAGCCAAAAGGGTGCCTGGGTGGTTCAGTTGGTTGAGCAACTGCCTTCGGCTCAGGTCATGATCCTGAGACCTGGGATCGAGCCCCGCATTGGGCTCCCTGCTCAGTGAGAAGCCTGCTTCTCCCTCTCTCGCTCCCCCTGCTTGCGTTCCTTCTCTAGCTGTGTTTCTCTCTGTCAAATAAATGAAATATTAAAAAAAAAAAAAAATCAAGGTTTAGAATATCACTGGGTGTTTTTCTTTAAGGAAAAACATCTATCAGCTATGCAGGTAATGATGAGGGGCTAAAATGAAGCACCTGTCAAGAACCTGAAAACAGGGAAATAATCCTGTCCACTGAGAGTAAAACTCTAAAATAAATACATCTTAAATAAGAATAACAATGTATAAAATGTCAACTGAAAGGGGCAGAATGGAAGCAGAAAAAAGGGAGAGGCAACCATGGGCAGTGTTTTCTTCAGGGCTTCCTGAGATGATGGCAGTCCCAGGAGCATGAAGATCACAGGTGTAGAGCTGGATGATTAGGCTTCCACCACTCTGCTTCCCACAGGGAGAGAACAGCCATATTAGTGAAAGAGTATCAAGTTATCTGGTTAGGAAAATAATGCTTTGGTTTCACTGGCTTCCTGTGACCCTCTGCTCACCTGGTCATAGATGTGACCAAAGTTGACAGATGATTGAACTCCAGTCCATTGTTTTTACATCTCTCTTAGGTATGTGAAGTAAATGCCTTGATTAGTAGATTCAGTATCTTAGAATGTGACTAAATTCTGGTTTACTAATTATTTGGTTTCTGAGTTCCTAAGGACAAAGAAGCTATAGCATGTGGACTACAAAGACCTTGAAAGAGTGCTGCTCAAGAGCCTGTGTGGCTCAGAGGGTTAAGCCTCTGCCTTCGGCTCAGGTCATGATCTCAGGGTCCTGGGTTTGAGTCCCACATTGGGTTTTCTGCTCAGCAGGGAGCCTGCTTCGCCTTCTTCCTCTGCCTGCCTCTCTGCCTATTTATGATCTTCTCTCTGTCAAAAAAATAAATAAAATCCTAAAAAAAAAAAATTGGTGATATGGTCTTAGAATTAACCTGCCTGGGCCTGAGCCTCCACATTGGTAAAAAGAAGCTAAGCAATATGACTTAAGTTTCTTCTATATTCTAAAATTTAAATTGATTGGTAAAAATTATCTTAGCAATCACCACCTTTTCAAAGCTTTGAAACTGTAACCAAAATAACTGAATAGCAGTTCTGCCTGGTGAATCAGGAAAAGATATAAGGATTTATGCATAAGTGTTAGATAAACCCCCCCCCATTTACATTCATAGAGTTTAAAATAGGCAAATCCTTCATTTAACAATTAATTGAGCACCAATTATGTGTTGGACTCCATTAACATTTACTAGTAATTCAATAGTTTTCAATGTCAGATAGATTGCCTCTCTCATGAAGTTTACAAGTAGTGTGAAAAGAACAAATAACTAATTGCTATAGAGAGAATTAAAATAGGGGTATGAATTAGAGTGACTGGGTGGTTGCTTCATACAGGTGACCTGGACTGGCTTTTTGGAGGAAGCAACATTTGAACTAAGATGCAAATGACAAGAAGGAGGGTGGCCTGTGGAAACTCTTCTAGGGCATGTATCAGAGGAAAGCTATCAAGTGATGGGAATAGGTAGAAAAAGGTTCCAGGGCAGGAATCAAGGAAAGCATGCTGGAGGAACCAAAGTAGTATGAGGGAGAATGGTAGAGGATAACACCATCAAAACAAGTAGGCTCTGCCAACCAGGGCAAGGGATTTGGAGATTTCTTTTTTCTTTTTTTAAGATTTCCTTTATTTGAGAGAGATAGACAGAGAGAGAGAGAGAGAGAGAGAGAGAGAGAGAGAGAGAGAGCGCACAAGCACGGGGAGGGGCAAAGGGTTCAAGAGAAGCAGGCTCCCCATTGAGTAGGGAGCCCAATGCAGGACTCCATCCCAGAACCCTGGGATCATGACCTGAGCCAAAAGCAGATGCTTACTGTTGGTACAAGGGATTTAAATTTTATTCTAAAGTTGCCATATTACCTATAGGGAGGATGAATTACAGTAGGGTAAGCAATGAAATATGGGACTGTGATGTAATCCAGGTGAAAAATTACAGGGCTTAGACTAGAGAGGTGACAGTTAATTGATCATTCAGTGAAACAGGTGAGCAGCAGTTGTACCAAGAACTGTACCCCTAGGTAATGATAAGCTATCTATGACTGCCTATCT
This sequence comes from Spilogale gracilis, assembly GCA_004023965.1. Taxonomy (NCBI): domain Eukaryota; kingdom Metazoa; phylum Chordata; class Mammalia; order Carnivora; family Mephitidae; genus Spilogale; species Spilogale gracilis. The sequence continues at coordinate 98,225 of PITA01002403.1, read as the reverse complement.
ATTAATAACAGTCCCTATAACATTTCCTTTGTACCAGACCTGGTTGAAACACACATACTACACAGAGTATGTTTTATTTTTAAATAATTAGTCTCACAAAAATATCATTCAGAGAGTTCCTGTATTCCCAACTTCCCCTAATGTTAACATCATATATAACCAAACTAAGACATGAATGTTGGTACAGTACTATTAACTGAACTACAGACTGATTCACCAGTTTTCCCCCTTATGTCCTTTTTCTGTTCCAGCATCTAATCCAGGATCCCATACAGCATTTTGTTGTTATTTTAGTCCTCTCTAATCCACAAGAGTTCCCTAGCCTTTCCCCATTTTTCATGGCATTGACATTTTTGAAGAGTATTGGTCAATTTCTTGTGCAGTGTCCCTCAGTTTGGATATTTTTGATGTAGTCCCATGGTTAGATTGCAGTTATGCATTTATGACAAGAATACTATAGAAGGAATATACTCTTTTTGGTGGATCACATTGGGGGTAATATGATGTCATGTCTTATTATTAGTGATGTTAATCTTTTTTTTTTTTTAAAGATTTTATTTATCTGACAGAGAGAAACATAGCCACAGAGGGAACACAAGCAGGAGGAGTGAGAAGAGGGAGAAGCAGGCTTCCCGCTGAGCAGGGAGCCCGATGTGAGACTCGATCCTGGGTCTCTGGGATCATGACCTGAGCAGAAGGCAGTCGCTCAACCAACTGAGCCACTCAGGCGCCCCAGTGATGTTAATCTTGATCATCTGGTTAAGGTGGTGCCTGCTGGGTTTCTGTCCTGTTAGATTATTTTTTCTTTTTAATTATTAAATTCTTGGTGGAGATACTTTGAGATTATGCAAACACCCTGGTTTCACCTTAAGCTTTCAACCATAAATTTTTCTACTTCATTCTCCTACATTTATTAATTGGAAGGTTTCTGTACAAAAGAGCTATCCCATTGCTCTTGATTATTCACTTAGTTCTTTATATCATAATAGACTCGTGGATATTTATTTTACTCTATGGAATATGCGCCAGTACTGTCAGTTACTATGTTGCTTGAATTGCTTCAGCTTTGGTCACTGGAAGCTCTTTTAGGCCGGCTCTTTTGTCTTTATTATATGATGTCCTTCTTTCTGAGCACTTTCTTACTTTTTGACACTGAAGATTCACTAGGCTCATCTTGTATTTTTCATTCCCCAGTCTTGGAATCAATCACTGCCTAGGGATCCATGATTCCTTTCATTAGAGGGTGGTATTTAGAAACCAATATGTGGGTGCTAGGTGTACTCACTGCTATTTAGAGGTATCACTACTTTTAGGCCTTCTTGGTGGAAGGAGCTTGGAAATACATCAGTGATTGACATGGGTAGGCAACTGGGGTGGGAGGAAGGAATGACTTAAAAGAAGTAGCACAAGAGAATTTTGGGGTGATGGAACTATTCTGTATCACGACTGTGTGTTTGTGAAAATGAATAGAACTATACAGCAAGAAGTATGGGAATTTTACTGCATCCATATTAAAAACAAAAAGAACCACAATATAAGGAGAACCAAAAATGGCATACAGATTAACAAATGAATCTGGCTGTATTACAAATGAATGATACAACCATACTGAAGAGAGGGAAGAAAAAAAAATCTGAATTTTGGAAATAAGTATTTCAACTGGATGCTGAAAAGCTAAAGACAAAGAAAACTAGAGCAATATACAAGCACTGTGCTTATTTAGTAAACTTGTTTCTGCTTCTTACAGGGGTATAGGTTAGTAATTCTGAAACTCTTATGGGTATACTAGGACTGCACAAATAAGTAAATATAGTGTAGATAATAAAAGCCAAGTTTCTCATGACTGGAGAAAGAAATTACAAATAAGAAGGCTAGGGGCACCTGGGTAGCTCAGTCGTCAAGCGTCTGCCTTTGGCTCAGGTCATGATCCCAGGGTTATGGGATTGAGTCCCCCATCAGGCTCCCTGCTCAGGGGGAAGCCTGCTTCTCCCTCTCCCACTCCCCTTGCTTGTATTTCCTCTCTCCCTGTGTGTGTGTGTCTCTCTCAACTAAATAAATAAAAACTTTTTTTAAAGATTTTTTAATCTTTAAAAAAGATTTTTATTTATTTAGTTGAGAGAGAGATGAGAGAGCACATGAGAGGGGAGAGGTCAGAGGGAGAAGCAGACCCCCTGCTGAGCAGGGAGCCTGATGTGGGACTCGCTCCTGGGACTCCAGGATCACGACCTGAGCTGAAGGCAGTTGCTTAACCAACTGAGCCACCCAAGCACCCCTAAATAATAAAATCTTGAAAACAAACAAATAAATAAGAAGGCTAGAATGATCCCTGTGCTACTGAACTGGAATCCTAGATATCACAATGAACTCATGGTTTAAAAAGAATTGTCTAGGACACCCGGGTGGCTCAGTTGGTTAAGCGCCTGTCTTTGGCTCAGGTCATGATCTCAGGGTCCTGGGACTGAGCCTCGTGTTGGGCTCCCTGCTCTGTGGGAGCCTGCTTCTCCCTCTCTCTCAAATAAATAAAATCTTTTTTTTTTTTTTTTAAGATTTTATTTATTTATTTGACAGAGAGAAACACAGCCAGAGAGGGAACACAAGCAAGGGGAGCAAGAGAGGGAGAAGCAGGCTTCCCGCTGAGCAGGGAGCCCGATGCGGGGCTTGATCCCAGGGTCCGTGATCGTGACCTGAGCCAAAGGCAGTCGCTTAACTAACTGAGCCACCCAGGCGCCCTCAAATAAATAAAATCTTAAAAAAAATAATAAATTGTGTGGTATATTAAAAAACATAAATAAAGAATGTTGTTGAGGATGTATAGAAAGGGAAACCTTCCACGGCTGCTGAGAATGCAAGCTCACACAGCCCAGCTGTAAAATGGTATCGAGATTCTTCAAGAAGGTGAAAAAAGAAATGTCCTAGGACCCGGCAACTGCTCTACTGGGTATTTTCACCAAACATACAGGTGGAGTAAGCAGTGGTGACACCTGTACCACAATGGCACTAGGAGAAAATGGTCATATGGTTTCACTCCTATGTGAACTAGTAGAAAGATCTCAGAGAATCCTAGGGGAAAGGAGAAAACTGATGTGAAGCCATCAGGGAGGGAGAGAAAGCATGAAAAACTCTTAACTACCAAAACAACCTGAGCATTCTGGGAGGGGAGGAGGCTGGAAATAAATAAATATAAATACACACACATGTAAGTAAGTATATACACATTTGTTTCCAGGCCTATTTTGAGTTCTTTACATTTATCACCTCACTGAAATCTTTCTATTTTATTTTATTTTTTAAGATTTATTTTAGAGAGAGAGAGACTGAGAAAGAGAGAGAGAGTACGCATGCACAGGTCAGGGGAGGAGCAAAGCAGGAGGGAGAGGGACAAGCAGACTCTGCACTAGGGGGCTCAATCTCATGACCCTGAGATCATGACCTAAGGTGAAACCAAGAGTGAGACACTTAACCAACTGAGCCACCCAGCATCCCTCACTGAATCTTTACACCCCCCTTTTGAGAGGAAGACTGTTACTATCCCATTTTACAGATGGACAAACTGAGAGTGTAAGTAATTGTCTGGGGATATAGAGCTAGTGCATGGCAGAGCTGAAACAGCAACCTCTGTAGGCTGAGGTCTTAACCAGGAAGCTATACTGTCTCTTAGGAAGTAAAGGAATATATCTAAGCAGGACACCTCTCTCCCTGAAGAACAACAACATGAAGGAGATAAAGGTAAATAAGCAGGAAACTGGAAGGAGTAGGACTGCCTTACATAATGTGACCATCTCCTAATTAGGTTTTAGATGTCTGGTTCTTGGGGCCTTCAGCTCAGGTCATGATCTCAGGGTCCTGGGATCAAGCTCCACATTGGGCTCTCTGCTCAGCAGGGAGCCTGCTTCCCTCTCTTTCTCTGCCTGCCTCTCTGCCTATTTGTGATCTCTCTCTTTGTCAAATAAATAAATAAATCTTAAAAAAAAAAGAAGTCTGGTTACTATGAAATCACTGTAGAAAACATATGGTTTTATTTTTCCATTAAGAGAGATGGAGATCATTTCCCCCTCACAGTTAAAACTATTCTTTTCATGCTAGCCATCAAAAGGAATCATAAGATTCCTTGAGAGCAACTGTATTTTGTCCAGCAAGGGAATAAAGACATTGAAGATATAAATATATAAATTAATTAAGACAACAAAAACTAACATTTATTGAACCTTACTATGACCCAAGTACTTCTTGAAACTTTTTATAGCAGTGGACTCATTTAATTCTCATAACAATCCCATAAGATAGAGAACAGTTTTTATCTCTATTTCAGAGATGGGAAAATTGAGGCACGAGGAAGTTACAAAAATTGTCTAAAGTCACATAGTTTAAGCAGTAGAGCCAGGATGCTTTAGGCACTGCACATAAGTGCTCTAATCTTAGAGCTTAGATTAAAAGCTATGCTTTTCAGGGGCGCCTGGGTGGCTCAGTTGTTGAGTGTCTGCCTTCAGCTCAGGTCATGATCCTGGAGTCCCAGGATCCAGCCCCGCATCGGGCTCCCTACTCGGTGGGAAGCCTGCTTCTCCCTCTCTCACTTCTCCTGCTTGTGTTCCCTCTTAAGCTGTGTTTCTTTCTGTCAAATAAATAAATAAAATCTTTAAAAAAAAGGAAAAAGAAAGAACTATGCTTTTCAGTTGCTAGTATCTAACAAATCAAATAAGCGTCAATAGTTAATATTAAGAAAGCAATAAACCATAAAAGTAGTGTTCTAATGTTACAACATTGACTCTAAACCTATGTATTTTAAGAGCTAAGGGTTGTACCTAAAATGTTTAAAAGAAAAAAGCCTCTGTTTTCCTCATTTAAAAAAATCTATTTTAGATATCTTAATGCTTTCTAATGATTTATAAGACCAGTAACTGCAACTGATAATTCTCAGACTTGCATTTACTTCAAATTAAACCTACCTAAGAGCAGTTTTTTTGCTAAGTAACTTGTCATTAATTGCAGATTTTTTTGGTCTGTGACTGTGGACAGCAGGTTTTTAAAAACTGAACAAAGAACTTAGAAAATAATTTAGCTACTTTAAAACTCTTCTCAGTTGCATTTTCCCTTTGAATTTAACGTCAGGAAAAAAATAATAGTATCAAAGTAAAATAAGATTATAAGAAGTTTTCCTCAGAATACATAAGCAAAAAATACACCCAGCCATAATTATTTGAGCAATTAAAGTGAAAGCCATAAATATTTGACAGTTATCATCAAAAGCTAGCATATATATACCTCATGTCTTGGATAAGAGAGACCCTGAGTGTTGGCAACATAACTCCTGAGTCAGACTTTCTTCTTTCTGGTCCAAGGGCAACTATGTAAAAAAAAATATCAGCGAAGTATTAGAAAAATAATAGCAAGGACAAAAAAAAATATCTACATGGTTCACATTCTCTAAATACCTTCAAATTACTTTGATAAGAACAAAGCTTATTTTTTCCCTCTAAACGTTGCTCCTTTATTAATATGGTAAAATAGCTATTTTCTTTCTAATTAACCTGAGGCAGCATTAGGAAACTTAAAATGAGCCATAAAAGCCCATTTAGCAAACAGCGTAGTATATGCAAATTTTGGCCATGAGGGCCAGTCATTTTCTAAACATATTCATTCTAAGAGCTCTGGATAACTATAAGAAAGCAATGGCTATAAATTAAGTTACTAAGTATGTGAATTATCTCTGGGCTCATGTATTGCAATCACATAATTTCCTTACACTGTGAAAGAGTGTCTAAAATGGAAAATCTAAGAGTCTGGGCTTTCTAGTCTGGTAAGTTTCTACTTCAAAGTTCAGAATCCAAAGTACAGTATATCATGCAAAGTGAGTAATCTAAATGGACATTTGGAAGTATAATGTCTGTGAATCATTCTCTCTGGAGCTTGAATGGTTACATTTTTAAAGAAGAAAAGATTTTCCCCTTATACAGCCATAGCGAAGCTATCAATTGTTGGCTAAGTATAGCAGCTGGGAGTGCTTGATCTCACTTTAAATGGGATGTTGTGGAGTCCTGTGGCCTTTCTTTATCTCTATTTTCCTATCTGTAAATGAAAACTAAATTGCAACATCACACTTAGCAAATACACTGATAACATCAGAATTTAAGATGTGGGCTTTACTATATAGTAAACCTACATTTTCTCAGTTTTTAGATCCATTCAACTTTGGAGAGGCTAGGGTCTGGTGCAGAAACACACAGATAATGTGAAGCTGGCACTGAACATTCCGCTAAGGAGATACATGATTCACATGTTTCAGCACCTGGTGAAAGTGGCTGGGCTGATACTTGGCAGTTATGAATGAGCACTGACAGGGCTGCCAGGACAAATAGGCTGTGGACGGGCCAACCTAGAGGCAGTTCTTTTGAGAGCCTTCCACACCAGGTGGGTGATAAACAGGCCATTTGTCATGGCAGTTTCGAATGGAGTTTTCAATGGGTCACTAAAAACACTGCTGTATCTTGATTCCGAGGAGGAAACTGTTCCAGTGACTTGCAGGGAATGTGCTATGTTAGTCTTCCTATCTGAGACTCTCACCATTTAAGTGTGTTGTTAATGAAAGCACACCTGTCTGTTTGGGGAGAAAGTGAAATATAGTTCAGAGAACGCTTCTACACTCCAGATGATCAGAGAGCCTGAAAGAGGGCCACACCAGTGGTAATAAATAGGCTGAAAGAGAGGGGGATAAAAAAGATCCTGAAGCAGGAGAAAGGAACTGAAACCATAATCAGCAACTTGGTTAGAGGGAGACATGACAGAAGGAATCATGCCTCTGGAAGCAGAGAGCAGTCAAGAGGCTTAATAAAAGAGGGGCCTGACATTTAAAGAGCAGCAGCAACCACAATAAGAGCATTCACAGGCCTAAGCATTTTTTGGGCATTCTATTTTGGAACCCTATTTTCTCCACTCTTCGCTGTTCAATGTTTCCTAAACATATAATGCATTTTTTAAAAAATATTATTTTATTATTATTTTTTAAAGATTTTATTTATTTGACAGAAACATAGCTAGAGAGGAAACACAAGCTGGGGGAGGGAGGGAGGGAGAAGCAGGCTTCCTGCCGAGCAGGGAGCCCAAAGTGGGACTCGATCCTGGGACTCTAGGATCATAACCTGAACTGAAGGCAGATGCTAACGACTGAGCCACCCAGGCGCCCTTTATAAACATTTTTAGAAAAGGTTTTATTTATTTACTTGCCAGAGAGGCAGGCAGGCAGAGGGAGAAGCAGGCTCCCTGCTGAGCAAGGAGCCTGATGTGGGACTTGATTCTAGGAGCCTGGGATCATAACCTGAGGTGAAGGTAGCCGCTTAACTGACTGAGCCACCCGGGCACCCCCATGTGATGTACTTTTTAAATTTGTTAAAGTCTTTAGCTCACCCTTTAACACTTCTGTATCTTTCTCTTTGTTTACAGCCTATTTAGTATTTTAAACTGAGAGCACTCTTGCTTAATAGTTAAGAATAAGGTTTTCTCAAACCCTACAGAGAACTTGACAGCTGACTTTGTGTGAGTAATTTAACCTCTCCCTGGTCTGTTTTCTCATCTGCAAATTGGGGTCAGTAGCAATATCTACCTTATTCCAATAGATGCAAAGCACTTAAGAATACTGCCTGGCTCAAAGTTGTCAATTAATAAAATAAAATGCAACTTAGCTTTAATTTTTGCCACTCTGTGGAATCTTTCCTAAATATTCTCTCTTCCCAAGATATACTGTTAGATGTTGTTCCCTCTAACAGGACCTGTGAAACTGAACACCTAATATAAACTTAGCATAATTTAACACATCTATTATTGTCCAACTGTATGTCTCCTGAGGCTCAGTCATATTCTTTTCTTAGAATACCTACAGGCCTGGTGGAGGCCCCATACCACATACATGCTCAACAAATACTCATGGAAGAAGATGAGACTATTTAGGGCCAGATTGCAGAGTCTTAAATGACAAATCAGAAATCTGTAGTACTCCTAGGATGGCAGGAAGGATTCTGAAAAGAATGCTATGCTTCTGAGTGCTTTTTTAGCTGGTTAACTACAGTGATAGTATGATGGTTTAAGAGAAATAAGGGAGACGAGCTAGAAGTTATTTCACAGGCCCGCTTATGGATTGCTAAGACCATGGCAGCCAGAGAGAACGAAGAGGAGAAATATGCAGTGGAAAAAATACAGAACTTAATGACTTGATGTAGAAAGTGAGCAAGACTCAAGCATAAAAAACAATAAGTATGAATATAAAATGATTTAATAAAAATTATCTCATTATTATTTTCCTTTAGATTTGTTAATCATAATATTGCAAATAAAGAAACCGAGGCTCAAAAGGATCAAGAAATCCGCCAAGTTGTACACACTCATCAAGAGGGAGTGTTCTGATGTCATGTCCACTGGGCTTTCTGTTATATTACAGATGACTTTCTAGCTTCTAAGCTTGATAGAAAGTACCGATGCCATTAAGTAATGTGGAGAGAAGGGAGAAAGCCTAATAGGGACAGAAGAAGAGGTGTTGAGATAATTTTGTTTTCAGATGTGCTGAGTTTGATGTCCCACTGGGCCATCAAGGATGGATGTGTAGGAACTAGGGCTGGAGAAAGAGATTTATGAATAATCTGCTAACCAGATAGTTGGAGGATGACATGGGAGTTAGGCAATAGTAGCTATACTATAGTTTGAATTATGTCCCCCAAGAAGACATAACAGTTCCATCTCCCAGGACCTGTGAACTTGACCTTATTTGGAAATAGGGTCTTTGCAGAAGATCAAGTTAAGATGAGGTCATTAGGGTGTGCCTTAATCCAATGTGACTGGTGGATTTATAAGGTGGATACCTTATAAAATGGAAATTTGGATACAAAGACAGACATGAGTAGAGAAAAGATGATGTGAAGACACATGGAATATGACATTTAAGGCCAAGGAATTTCTGAGATGACCAGAAGCTAGGAGGGGAGCATGGGACAGATTCTCTGTCACAACCCTCAGAAGGGACCATGCTTGCTGACACCTTGATTTTGGACTTCTGGCCTCTAGAACTGTGAGACAATAAATTTCTGTTGTGTAAGCTACCCAGTTTGTGGTACTTTATTATGTCTCTCCCAGGAAACCAATACAGTGATTTTTTTTTTAAAAGATTTTATTTATTTATTTGACAAAGAGAAACACAGCCAGAGAGGGAACACAAGCAAGGGGAATGAGAGAGGGAGAAGCAGGATTCCCGCCGAGGAGGGAGCCCAATGTGGGGCTCGATCCCAGATCTCCGGGATCATGACCTGAGCCAAAGGCAGTCACCCAACCAACTGAGCCACCCCAGCGCCCCTCTAGTGACTTTGGAGGGAATGGTTCAGAAGCCTGTGAGCAGAAAGCAGTTAATGAGTGAAGCCATACATTTCACCTAGAGATCTAAACTCTATCAAGGGTTCCAGGAAGTTTACTCCAGAAGAGAAATGTATACACTATTTAAATGTATACATATATTCCTACTTCTTATTTCAACAAACTCAAATGTAATAGGTCACTTTCTCCTTCAACATAAACACTCGTGGATTTAATATTTAGCCACAGGAATTCTTTTTGTGTTTGCCTGATTCAAAGCTGCTACACAGGCAGCAAGTTTATAGAACACAGAGACTGTATGTATTTTGTTTTTATAGAATCATCTACAGTTTATAGGCAAGTAAAGCTTTTTTTAAAGTGAGTTCCACGCTCAATGTGGGGCTTACACTCAGGACCTTGAGATCAAGAGCTGCACACTCTACTGAATGCTAGGCACCCCAAAAGAAAAAACAATTATTTGAGAGAGAGAGAGAGCATGCAAGTGAGCAAATGGCAGGAGGGGAGAGGTGCAGAAGGAGATGCAGACTCCCCACTGAGCAGGGAGCCTGCTGGACTAGGAGCTCAATCCTAGGACCCTGAGATCATGAGCTGAGCCGAAGGCAGATGCTTAACTGACTGAGCCACCCAGATACCCCTTTAACAGAAAAGTTTGATGAAGATAATTGAAGAGTATCTCAAAATTTTGGGGCTATACCCAGAATAACCACTTAAAAACAGTATTTCCACTGTATCCTACTCTACTCCCTGACAATTGATCTAAAAATCCATTTTAAAGTTTAGTAGAACCCTGCCCAAAGATGCAAGGTTTAATAACACCACCTATGTCTAAGCTGGCCAGTACTTTTTTTTTTTTTTTTTTAAATTTTATTTATTTGACAGAGAGAAACACAGCGAGAGGGAACACAAGCAGGGGGAGTGAGAGAAGGAGAAGCAGGCTTCCCGCCGAGCAGGGAGCCTGATGTGGGACTCGATCCCGGGTCTCCAGGATCATGACCTGAGCCGAAGGCAGTTGCTTAACCAACTGAGCCACCCAGGCTCCCTGGCCAGTACTTTTAAAGGCAGAAACTTTTGGGTAATATGTCAAGAACAGTTTTCTTTCTAGGATCATTTGCATTCTGAGATACTGGTCTCTGCAACAGAACTTCAAACTACTAGGTGCAGTGATGTGGTCAAAATTTGACTGAATCAAAATTAAGACAGTCTCAAAGACATGGAGGAAATGTAAATGCATATTACTAGGTGAAAGAAGCCAATATGAAAAGGCTACATACTACATGATTCTTAACTATATGATATTCTGGAAATGGCAAAACTATGGAGATAGTAAATAGGACAGTGGTTGCTAGCAATCAGGGGAAAGAGATGGATAAATAAGTGGAGCACAGAGAATATTATTAGGGTGGCAAAACTACACTGATACTAGAATGGCGAATCCATGTCACTATGTATTTGTTTAAATCCACAGAAGGTACATGAACCCTAATATAAATTATGGACTCTGGGTAGTGATGTGTCAATGCTGGTTCATCAACCATAAGAAATGTAGCACTCTGGTAGAGGATGCTGACAATGATGGAGGCTATGAATATGTGGGGAGTATATGGGAAACTCTGATTTATCTGCTCAATATTGCCATGAACCTAAAAGTGCTCTAAAAAATAAAGTCTATTTTAAAAAATTAAGATAATCTACCCTGCTATGGTCTTCTTATTAAGATAGACTTTTCCCATTTTTCTATAACCCTTAAAATATCTCTGACTCCTGTTTTGTGTTGCTTTGGAAATAATAGTAATGATCTATCATAGAGTCTCATCCTGGCTCAATGCTAGTAACAGCAGTGTTCAAACCTACCATGAATTTCTAAGTACATAGAGGATCTCTCCTTGATATGAAAATGCAGGCTGTTTACTGCCATTAATTAGGATGTGTAACAGTTGGTAAACAGAAGTATTTTTTGGAAAAAAAACCCACCCAGATTTAAAAGCAGAAAAGTCAATAAACTGCTAACTTCTATATAATTAGAACACACTGCTTCTCAATAATGAAGTATTTTATTTTTAAGCTTATGTTTTTATATATATTTCACACTGTCATATTTTAAAATCCTAACTTTGTGGGCTGAATCATCAGAAGTGTTAAAGCAATATTTATAATAAAATCCACCCTTCCTAACAGACAGTAAATTTGATTTCAAAAGCCACATGGTTTATATTAATCCTACTTAAGATCAGTAAAATATTCAGCCTGTGTTCATACTTGGTATGTGTGTTCACTTATTCTCACTAGACCTTCATCAACAGTTGAGAGTGCAGCATAGTGACTGCATGAGGCTTTGACACATCTGATACTTCTTAGCTTTGACTTCAGAATTTTGCTGGTGCCCCGACTGACTAATAAAAGGCCACTGCAAACAGCTGAGTCTCTGGTCGCCACCTCAACCACTGAACATCTGACCACCCAGGGCCATGAAGCTGCTGGTGTTACCTGGCAGCTGCTCGCCTTAACAGCTGGACATTCTCATACGCCGTATTTGGCAAAAGAGCCAACTACTTCCATCTCCCTGCCTTAACTCGGCTTGGTTTTCCAATGTTTCATCCTTCACAGTTACTTCTTCCTAGAAATTTATTAGGGTAAGCTCTCTGGGTTATGGTCTTATGATCTGAACAGCTAAATTTTCCATGAACACAGGTAAGTGTTAGAGATAGTTTCAGGGCATACACCAATGCATTTTTACTTTTTTAAACAAAAAAAGGGGCACAGGAGATGGATACTACAGAGTGCTTTTAAACTTGATCTCAACACAAATATAGTTACATCTTGGGACATCTGAAACTTAACATTCTGTTTAGAGGAGCTTCAGGTTAATGCAGTATCAAATGCATATTCCCAGCTGTTTTTTTTTTTAAAATACCTTTAAATTTTTTTTTTTTTTAAATACCTTTAAATTTTTAAATACCCTTAAAAACTAGGTTTCCAACAATAAACACCACATTTAGGGTAGTACTGCAATGAGAGGAATGGAAATAGGGTACGTGTCAATCATATTTGCAATGCTTTCTTAAGCTGGTGGTTGGCTTATATTTTTTTTTTACATTTCTAAAAGTCTAAAATTATCCATAATTTTAGAAAAGGTTCCCAAATTGCTGATTCAGTATAAAAATTGTATATCTACTGGCTTTCCACCATTACTACTACTTTTTATGAAATAGATGGTTAGTTTACATAAATAAAAATACAAACAAGGAAGAAAATCTAGGAATCCCACAAAACTCTCATGAGCTAAAGTATAATAACACTTCTAATATGTGATGTCTTGCTATAAAGTGAAGAAACCTAATTCCTAAAGACCTTGGACATATATATATACATATTTTTTTCTGTGGAAGATTATTAATGATGGTTATAAAACTCCTTTAAGAAAAAAAAAAACCCTAGTATACACTACTGTTAACACTGGCGAGAGTAAGGTATACTTGCATGATTTTCAACAATTCATTAGGGGTTTCCACCTGTTATCTTACTTAATCGACACTATAGTTTTACATAACTTAACATTATTTTCCCTGTCTTAGATATGGAAAAGTTGAGAGTCAGAAAGGTCAAGTGCCTTTTCTCACATCTCACAGCTAGTAAGCAATTTTGCTGCTTCTACTTTATCCCATTACTGGCAAAGTGGGTAAGTTTCAGCTGGAGACAGAGCCATATGGTATTGATTCTCCACATAGTCTAATGCTGCCAGTTCCGTAGAAACAATCAAACTAACCAGCTCTCACCTGGAGATTCTGCAAGGTGCTCTTGCTTCTCTTCTCTGTCCTGAAACTGAATTAAATGTGACCACAAAGCTGACTTCCCCTGAAATTACAAGGTACAAAAAAGTTTTTCATTTTAGAAGCAATAATCAAAAAAATAATTTCTCATCAAAACCATTCATATGAAAATGGTCATTCTGAAGTTTGGAGATCATTCATTCTTAGCTGTGTGATATTCTGAGCAACTCACTCCATGTGAAATGAGGGTCATCCTCTGCCTCAGCAAAAAGATTAGTAATAGCCCAGGGAAGGGCAGCTACAAAAAAGGCCAGAAGTACAGGCATGGAGATTTCTCACTTCGGTTGGGCTATTACTTAGTTGTACGTAATTAGGACTGTCTATATTGGCCACACTAATAACCACAGAATTAAAAGGCTCTAGCAGCACAGAATATATTTGTGTATATCCATAGGCAAAATATGCTTGGGTGTATGGAACTGCAGTGAAGGAAGAAAACTGGAGCCAGAGGAGAAAGAGAAAAGGGGAGAAAGAAAGAACAAGCCCACAAGAGGAAAAAAAAATCAGAATAGGGCATAAGAGGGATAAAAGCAAATAAACCATTTGATTTTTTCCACCCTGAGTAACTACATAACTTAAAATGGTAAAGAACTGTTAATTCTGGATAACAGGTTTTCTCCTGGACAGTGACAAAAGGAGACACTTAATGGATTCAATGGGATATACTCTGTAGTAAATGTGCTGCTTTATCCTTCCCTGTTTACCATGAAAAAGCCCAAACCACCTCTTAATCATGGATTTTATTTTCTTTTTCTGGAAAAGCCTGTGGTGCATTTCTAGTCATCCTGTGACAAAGGAACATATCCTTTAATTTTTATACCTTTTTCTCCTTGTTTGTTCCTTTTTTTTTTTTTAAAGATTTATTTATTTACTTGAGAGAGACAGCCAGCCAGCCAGGAGAGAGGGGCAGAAGGACAAGGAGAGAGAAACTCAAGCAGACTCTGTACTGAGCATGGAGCCTGAAGCAGGGCTTGATCTCATGACCCTGAGATCATGACCTGAGCTGAAAGCTGGAAGCTCAACTGACTGAGCCACCCAGGTGCCCCTACTTGTTACATTTCCTTTTTTCCTTTCTCTCTCTCTCTCTCTTTTTTTTTTTTTTTAAGATTTTACTTATTTATTTGACAGAAAGAGAGATCACAGGTAGGCAGAGAGAGGAGGAAGCAGGCTCCCTGCGGAGCAGAGAGCCCGATGTGGGCCTGTATCCCAGGACCCTGAGATCATGACCTGAACAGAAGGCAGAGGCTTTAACCCACTGAGCCACCCAGGCACCCCTTACTTGTTACATTTCTTTTTTTTTTACTTGTTACATTTCTTGACAGGGTTCCTAACCAGCCATGTAACCAGGGCCTCCTGAGACTATTACCTGCTTGATCTGCAAGCCGTGGCTCCATATCCTTTCCAGTAGGTCACAGAGGCTGGCGATCAAGGTGTTCTCTTCCAAGCCGGTTATGTTTGCTTCTCCATGACCCAGTTCCACTGCTTCGTGTCCCATCTTCTCCACCAACATGCGCTTTGTCTGAAAGCATCATGTGTGGTTACCAGTGTTATCACCGCAATGAAGCCAAAGACCAACAAATCAGCCACTAGATCAGAGACTGGCTTCCCTCCATTATATTTTTTTTCTTTTAAAGATGTCATTTTTAAGTAATCTCTACACCTAACATGGGGCTCAAACCTACAACCCCAAGATCAAATGTCACACACTCTACCAACTGAGCCAGCCAGGCGCCTCCCTTCACTAAACCTCTAATTGTAGGCTTTTAATCACTCTGGAAAAAATATCTTAATCTCTGTGGTCAACTTACTATAGTAATATCACATATACTTTTAGTATTTTGTCAGATAAATAGGGGGCCACTAGAAGCAGATTATGATACTACTTTATCTATCTACCTATCTATATTTTGCCTTCCCACAATACTATTTTAAAGTATCCCCATGTAAACACTTACTATTGACAATTTTCATATTACTAACTTGAGTAACACTGGGGAATTACACTAGACCCAGGAAATGTACCGTGAGAATTGGAATCCTATCCTGCCACCACAACTAACGTTCCACTGCCCCTGTATCTAGGCATACTGAAGATACCTGTGGTTAGTTTTGATTGCACGTAGGCAAAAACCACGATACAAACAGATAGCTCTAAATTTTTTCAGGACTCCCTAATCTGTGAGTGAACTTTTCCTTCCTCTTTTACTCCTTTATCTTGTCTCTGCTCATGAGTATGCACTAGAATATGGAAGGGAAATGGAAATCAGTTTCAAGTAAGTAATTTACAACAGTCTCAGCTGCACTCATAAAATGTAAAGTGAGAGAGAATCTAGTTCCTTTAGGTGGGGGCCCTGACTCTCTGATTCAACACTGTACGCTGATACTGAAAACAGTGCATTTATTGAATACACACAGAAGGTACTTAAAAAAAGACTGTCAAATAAAAGAATGAAATTACTGGCTAAAATGATGTCCTCAATTTTGTCAATTTGTATTACTACCTTTGATAAAAACGTATCTAAGAAGAGACTAGTGTGTAATATACACAAACCTACAACATAGCTAAGGTCTTCTTCCTTATGGGTATATATACATGTATGGGCACGGACAAGGTTCTATATAAAAAATGTGTTCCCTTTCATATAAAATGACCACATTCCTGCACACTTTCTTTTTTTTTAAAGTAGGCTCCACATCCAACATGGGGCTCAAACACATGACCCTGAGATTAAGAGTCACATGCTCCAGGTGCCAGGGGGGCTCAGTCAGTTAAGTGTCCAACTCCTGATTTCAGCTTAGGTTATGATCTCAGGGTCATGAGACTGAGTCCTGTACTGGGCTCTGCGCTCAGCGAGAAGTCTGCTTGAAGATTTTCTCTATGCCCCTCCCCTCACTTACTCTCTCTAAAAACAAAAACAAAACAAAACAAAACCCCCCCAAGGAGTCACATGTTCTACCAACTCAGCCAGCCAGGTGCCCCACAACTTTTGACTAGCTTAGTATCTGTTCATGTTTTAGAGGAAGTCAGCAATGGCTGAAAAGGTGAGAAAAACTGTGCGGGGCTCCCATGTCACTGATTCTGTGGGCAAGGGAGAACCCTGAAAGTTCATGAGCTCAGTAAAGAGCTTTATGCCCCAGTAAAAAAAGTCAGTGCACACTGTCTCACATCAGTCATACGTACCTTCATTCTACATTCTTTTAATAAGCCTTCTACAAATTTGCAGTTGGTCTGTGCAATCACTGCAGGAGAGAGGTCTGACAATTTGGGCTGCCTCAGGTTTTTTCCTAAACTTCGTGCCTCTTGCATATATTTCTAAAAATTAAAAAGCATTTTTAATACATAAACATCAGATAGTCTTCCTTCTTAACATTACTCAAGAAAGTGAGGAAAACCAAGATGTGGAAAAGGCTGTAAATGTACTCATGCAATAGCAATTCAAGTTTTAGTGTCACCAACAGGCAGGGGACATTTGTATTCTCCCAACCCTCTCCCCCCCATTGTTAACTCCCGTGAAAAGGAGGGCAACAGAAATTGTGTCAGGTTAAAACACATTCATAACAAGATGCAGCTCACCTAGTTTAATTGTTTTATTGGGAATACCCAAGGTTGTGATTAGTCAGGATCATGATAGGGATGAAAAAAATTGGGGTTTCTAGATAACCAATCCAAGGTTCTCCAAGAGCCCAGTGATTCTCAGATCAGTGTTTTCCTCCTCTCCCCACAGATCAACATACTTCTAGCTCTTAGACAAGGCTCTCCTAGCCAACCCTTTGCTCAAGTCAAGTCACAACAGTAAAGCCCGGAGCTCTAGAATCTGGCTGCAACTAATTTTATAAACTCAGGCATATTTATTTCCTTGTAAAATGGGCATAAAACACCCCCCCCCCACCTCACAAGACTGTGAACTCATTCTGAACATGTTTGCTACATTTCCTCCCTTGCCTTGTTCCACAATCAAGAGAAAGTGGGGATATTACTTTCAGAGATAGTGATGGCTCAGAGAGAAACCCAGAAATCCAGTCCACTGCTCTTGAGCTTTAGTTAGTGAATGTTCATGAAAAAAACATCACTACAGGTGATTACCACAGGACACCTTGTCTCTCTTTTCTGTGCCACCTGCAAAGCTCATCCCCAGATGCTTTATGTTTGCATCAGGATTGCAGGGCAGAATCTCCAAAAAGCCCAAGTGTCTTAAGGCCACAGTTAGAGAGTAACTACTGAGTTATATAGTAAAACTAGCAGTTTGTTGAGGAGAGAGATTGTGAGCCAGCACATCCTCCCACAAGCACATATGTGAAATCTATCTTTACTATCTTAAGGGAAGAATTTGATATTACAAGGGAAAATGTGTAAAATCCTTTACATTCTTTAAATAAAAGGGAGTTTGTACATTTAGAATATTTCCCCTTTAGAAGAAAAATAATCTGCTAAATCTTGTACAAATTTCTAAAAAATCCCACAGACTAGGAATTCAACTGATCAGTTTACCTGCTACTACATAAACAAAATAATCTATTTCCTTTCCAATACAATCATTTTAAGGACAGATTTTTAGAAAATGAAAGCTATAAGAATTTAGTTCCCATAATATTTGTATATGCATCTTCCTGCTTAAATCTCTTTTAGAGGGTCAAAGAAACAGGGAAAACTGAGAATGAACAACAACTACCACCCCTGGGAAAATTAAGTCTAATAAGGTCTATCAAAACATCCTGAAATTTAGTTTTCAAATTAATAAAAAGCGAGGAATTAAAGGTTTCAGAAAAACCAACTTGAGATATGAGGCAGAGATCCTATTTGAGAATTATAACACCTGCATTTCCTAACATTTCAGGTGGTACAGATATTATTTGGAATATTACAAATCAGAGATAACAGACCGGTAAAAACAAATGTTAACTTTCAAATGTTGAAGGGGTTCTTTCTGCCCAGCCTCAGTTCCTCTACCTTTAAAACTTGTGCAAAGGCAGAGAGAACTCCTAGGACTCAGTTCTCAAGAAGAGGAAGGGGTCCAATTCAGTTTAGGAAGAAGAGTGAGAAACACAGGCAAGAGGCTAGGAACAGGTGTTGATATTTTCTCTTTTTTTCTGAACTCTATGAATAATTAGGCATTATAGTCCATAACTAGATAAGGAATTTAAGCACTGTTAAAGTTTATGGTTCCATTTTATAAATGAAAACAAGCCAGAATGGGGCTATCCTCTGACTGGCCATATTTACTAAGCATACAGTACATCACATATAGGGCAACATAATTATTAGCCAACACTGAACTCCACAGGGCCAAGTCTCCTCCTGAGCAGCTCTGCTGAAGCCATGGATGAGCAACATTCTTTGTACATACACATAAAGGATATGGCAAGGCGGGTGGGGAATGAGGCTCTTCTTCACATCAAGAAGTGATGTTACGTCTGTATATTGCAAAAATAGAACATTTGCCTCTACAGTAAACAACTGATGATAAAAATGTAATTTTCTTTGGGCAGTTGGAGGAAAAGGTATATATATATATTTTTTAAAGATTTTATTTTTTTTGAGAGAGTGAGTGAGAGACAGCATGAGAGCGGAGAAGGTCAGAGGGAGAAGCAGGGTCCCTGTGAAGCCGGGAGCCTGATGTGGGACTTGATCCTAGGACTCCAGGATCATGACCTGAGCTGAAGGCAGTGGCTTAACCAACTGAGCCACCTAGGTGCCCTGAAAAGGTGTATTTTAAGGTAAAAATAGAGAAGAAAGAGAAATTCTGCACAAGGTATGTTTTTGTAAGAAAGTCCATTTCACTACTAGAAGGAAGTGACTCCAGAATTCTTCTGAGATTTCTACCATGCTCTTTTTCATTTCTGTCAAAGCTCAAAACAACAAATGGGAGTCCTAAGTTACCCTTACCCTCAGGTGAGTAGCTGTTGTGTGCAACCTGGTATACAAGGGTACTGGGAAGAGTACCAGTTTGGCTCTCAGCAGTCCTTGGCTATAGGCTCAGCTCTGCCTTTCTGTGTCCATTTAGCTTTGGACAAGTCTCTTGGACTTCATGTCATGTTAGACAACATGACTGCAAAGGTTCCTCTTAGAACTAAGATCCTATACTGATGACCTGATTTTCTGACCACATAAAATACAGACCATGAATAAAGGAAATAAATTTCAAACTAAAAATAAAAAACCTAAACCAAAACAACAAAAAACCCAAAAAAACAAATTAGGAAGCGTTCATTAAAAGACGGTGGAGATAAAATCCAGTAAGAAAAAACAAAAGCTGTTCAAATGAATTATTTCTTTATTTCTGCAGCATGTCTACATAAAAGGGGATTTGAACATTTAATATATTTCTCCTTTGGAAGAACAACAATGTGCTACATCTCTGGCCCCTTTACAACTTCCCCCAACACTCACCTATCAAAATACTAATTAGGAATTCAAGTGATCAGTTTTACCTGCCAACAGTACAGAAGTACTCTTGTTAGCACACACCACCAGGAAAAGGTAACAAACACAAGAGGAAGTGGAGAGCAAAATGGAGAGGCTGACAGTTCACGTCACAAGGTGATGTGAGACATTCTAGAGCTATGTGCACACACGCATGTGGATAATTGAAGGAACACCAAAGACAAGATTCAGGAACATCTGCAAAGCACTTTCAGGCAAAGAACATACCAGGCAGCACTCAGAGAAGGATTTTTTAGGAAGTCGTGCAGGAGGAGGTAGACCCTGATCCCACTCCCAGAATGCCATGGAGTTCTGACAGACCAAAAGTTCCCCGGAAGGCTAAGAGGATGGAGAAGTGCCAATGACAGAAAAGCAAAAAAGAAAAGGATAGGGAGAAAGAGACAAGCAAAACATGCATGCATATGATAAAGTCACAGCAAAAGGGGAGAGAAAAAAATATGGTAGCACAAAGAAAAGCACTAGACAGATTATGCTTTTGTTTTTAGGAAAATGTTTAAAATCATAAATGTATGAACATTTCAACAAAAAAGCAGTATAAGTTTGGAATGAAATTTTCTGCTTTATTTCTACACATCTGACTTTAAAAGATAGTTATCAGATCTTCTGATTTCATTTTCTTTGATCCAAACTTGCAATTATTCAAATGTATAATTATGGTTTTATTTTCAAGTAATACAAATAAAGCATAAGGATCTTAATTCAAAAATAATTTCTAAACATTCTAAAAAGTGGTGACAGCAAGTCAAGATATAAAGCACAAGCAAATACATCCTTACTTTCTTTACTTACTAAGTTTAAATTATGCTTGAAACTTAAAAAAAAATCCGTTTCTTGCATATCTTTTTCTCTAGAGGAGACATAGTGACCAAAAATTTACCTTAAACTTAGCCTTTTCTTTACTTGATGTGGTACACAACGAGATGTGTTTTAGATCCTGATTTTAGATGTATTAAAATTACAAAAATGGGGGGGGGAGGTATTTTCTGCTCTAAGTCCGTACAAAGGATTATTATTTTAAAATAAAACTGAGCCATTTTGCAAAAGAACGCAGAAGAAACTGCACAGAAAAAACTGCTGGGCTGAGTGAAGCATCCTGGGAAGGCAGCCCACATACCTCCCGCAGGTCGTTGTCCAATCCAATGTGCTCTGAGTGTTGGCGGAGGCGGTCTTTCCTGCGCTGTGCAGTGGCACTCCGACTTACCCAGCGACTGGAAAAAGAGCCATACCCAAGAAGGTGAGGGTTAAAACAAAAAAAAGAAAAAAAAATGTTGATAACTTATTTTTAAAATAGGAAAATTATACTCTTTAAGACATAAAACTACTTTGTTTTCTAATCAATTCTTTAAATATAGAAGGCTTTACTGTAATATAATACCATATAATTCACCCATTTAAGCATACAATTTAAGTGGTTTTTATTCTATTCAGAGACATGCAACCATCACTACGATCAATACTTTTTTTTTTTTTTAAGATTTTATTTATTCATCTGACAGAGAGAAACACAGCTAGAGAGGGAAGACAAGCAGGGGGAGTAAAAGAGGGAGAAGGCGGCTTCCCGGTGAGCAGGGAGCCCAACATGGGGCTTGAATCCGGGACTTGGGGATCCTGACTTAAGCCTAAGGCAAGATGCTTTAAGGACTGAGCCACCCAGGTGTCCCACAATCAATACTTTTTAAAAACCGAGGTTAAAAAATACACAGTATTTCCTCATAATGATGAGCCTTTCCTTCCCACTTTACTGTCCAACAGAGCCCCAAACCCTGGATGAATACCGTCCTCTTACTTCTCTATTCTATTTATGTGGATTAGTTTTTGATTTCTGTCATGACTTCTCATGAATCACTTTACCTGCCCTTTAACTCTCTCCTAGTCCCCTCAAAAACCGTTTTAAACCTTTCACTTTATCCTCAAGTGCCTCCCTCAATTGATTACCCACCCTTGACTTCTTCTTCCTGCTTTCTACTGAAATGATGTGTACACAGACACTTCATCTTCTTTTTAACCCCAAAGTATGAAATATATTAGCCATGGCTCAAAACTAATTCTGTCACCTGAAAGAAACTCCCTGACCAATTCTCTCCTGATTTTTTCAACCTGCTGCACTAGTCATCTTTTTCTGTATCTCCAATTTTTCTTTCTCAACTGAGTATTTCTCTTCAGCTTACAAGCACGCTGGTCTCTCTCCCAACCCTTTAGAGTTATCGTTAACTTTCTTCCTTCACTCTTCTCATGAAAAAATTCTTTAAAAGAAAACATGACGTGTAAGGCCCCCCCTTATTTACCTTTGGATCTTCAGTTTATCTCAAATCAGCTTCTGTGACAATGCTCTCGAAGCCTTTGCATCTCTAATTGCCATTTCCAGGGCTATCATTCAGTTCTTAGCTTATCCAAACTGTCTGCTATGCTTACTACTACCTTATAACTCCAGCTAGTTTCAACTATGTCAGTATTTCCAATGGGGTCAGTTCTGTCACCTTTCAGCCTTTGTCCATGAAGTTTCCTCCTGACTTCTGTTCTTTCAGATAGCTTTAATGCCACAAAGAAAGTGTTCTTTTTCTTCCAGATCTAAACTGTCTACCCCTCTTTTACTCCCCATTCTTTTTTTTAAGATTTTATTTATTTATTTGACAGAGAGAAATACAGAGGGGAAACACAAGCAGGGGAAGTAAGAGAGGGAGAAGCAGGCTTCCCGCCCAGCAGGGAGCCTGATGTGGGGCTCAATCCCGGACTCCAGGATCATGACCTGAGCTGAAGGCAGACACCTAACGACTGAACCACCCAGGTGCCACCTACACTCCCCAATTTTATTACCTGTCACAGTGTATTTTAAGCACTTACCTCTATTTTCTACAAAATTCTACTATAAACTCTTGAAGGGCTGGTATCATGTTTGTCAATTTTTTTTTTTTAAGATTTATTTATTTACTGTAGAGAAAGAGAGACGGAGAGGGAGAGAGCATGAGAGAGACGGGCAGGGGGAGAGAGAGAAAATATCTCAAGTAGACTTCGCTGAGCACAGAGCCCAGTGTGGGGTTAGATCTCACGACTCTGAATCAAGACCTGAGCCGAAACCAAGAGGTGGATGCTTAACTGACTGAGCCACCCAGGGGCCTGTCAGCTCTTTTACTGCAGTCTATACATCACTTGGCCCTTCTATAAATATACTCAGAGATGCAGTCCAATGTTCCCCATAACATGTACATAATAACAAATTCTGTTTCCTTTATTCCAGGACTCACATTTTGGCTTCTAAATGTTCTTCATATTAGAATGTGTCTCTATTTCATATGCATGTTTAACGTATAATATTTCCAAAAAGCTTCTGAGTTAATAGCAGATCTTACAACCAACAATTACTCAGAATCATGTAAATGTGCTCAAAACAACCTAAATGTTCAAGAGTAGGGGTGCTACATAATGAAATATCATACAGTCATTAAAAAAAATCAAGGGGCTAGGAATATTAATATGGGAGAATGTTTATGGTACAATAATGAATGAAAAAACAAGATAAAAAACTGATTAAATCACATACTAATTTTGTTTAAAAAAAGTGTGGACATGTACACCAGGATCCATGCAATAAAAGAACCTAACAGCAAATGTGAACAACTCAGGGTGATGGCATTATGAGTGTTTTAAAATTTACCCTATCACTTTCAAATATTCTAAATTTTCTTTCTTTCTTTCTTTCTTTCTTTTTTTTTAAAGATTTTATTTATTTGACAGAGAGAAACACAGCCAGATAGGGAACACAAGCAGGGGGAGTGAGAGAGGGAGAAGCAGGCTTCCCGCCGATCAGGAAGGCCGATGTGGGACTCGATTCTGGGTCTCCAGGATCATGACCTGAGCCGAAGGCAGTCACTTAACCAACTGAGTCACCCAGGTGCCCTCAAATATTCTAAATTTTCTAATGAGCATACATATCATTTAAAAAAATTTTCAGATCTTGACTTATTATCCCCATGACTATGTATTCATCATACCTTTCTAAGAGTATCTACTTTTGAATATATCCTTGCCAGCACAGAGCTATATAAACAATTTAAAAAGTGAATTTATGCTTTTGCCACTCAGGAAAAATCACATTGTTTATTACCAGTTCACTATTTTTAATTTTTTATTTAACAAAGTATGCAATTTACAAAAAGCTTAAAATGAGAATGTGGCTTCTTTTGTTGCTTTTAAAATAATTTATGCATGCCTTTGGTTTCAAGTTTCCGAATCATCTCATTTCAGTCTGCTATTTAGAGGAACACTGAATAATTATGATAAAAATGATAGCAAGAAAAGTAGTCCCTCTTAAAATAGTTAAGAAAAATAGGCTTATATTGGGACAAAAAGTGCAAAGTCCTGGTGATAAAGCTTTGAAGTAGAGTCCTTGGAATTGTCTCGATAGTAAAGGATCAAAGTAAGACTGTAAAAGGATACAAAGAGAACTAGGGTGACTGAGAAAGAAGATCCAGAAAAAAGCATATTAAGACACTGACAAAGATTCTTTGCTTGATCAAACTTTAGTTAGGCTCCTGAACCTTCTCCCAGGTACATTTGTGTACTTCCTTATAAAATCCAGTTTCAACAAGAACCTTGCTAAGTCAGTTCAGGGGGAACCACCATCTCACCCTTGCCCCATCATCCCTGGCACATGATCATTCTCCATATCTGATCAGTTTCTACATCATCTATCACCCGCCAGATGATGTCTGATCATCAGGCCTACCTTCTTTAGCAAGAATCTTATTCGGTTGGTTTAGTCAAATCCTCCCCCTTACCTCTGATGTTTCCTCTTAGTAATTTTCTCTCCACTCTGCTACTTGATAATAAATTCTTACTTATCCACATTGTATATGGACTACAGTTCAAACTTTCTCTCACTGCAATGGTCCCTACATAGCCCCCCTTGAATAAAGTCTGTCTTACCATCTTCAACAGTGTCATGAATATTTTTTTTCTTTAACAACTTTGAAGCACAATATAAACACCAGCTAATAAATATATATAATAAACAAAGGGAAAATACAAGTAACAAAATGTACAAAGACCTAGAGGCCTTAGAAATAACTTTGTAGCAAAAAAGGCCAGTGAGAGAGAGTAAATTAGGGTTACTTGTCAGGGTAGTTCAAATAAACAGTAAAACAGGAATAGACTATAAACACCAACTAATGAACTTATATAAAATATAAAATAAAGAAAAGGAGTAGACTACAAATGTCAGAACAAGTCCCTTGACAGGCAAAAGTGGAAAAGGCTTTAAGTAAAGAAGAGGATAAATACTAACTTACATGATATACTTAGCATCTTACTATACATGCTGTGGGACAAAATGCCCTATTTTATTTTCAAAACAGGGATGTGATCACATCTGCTTAAGAATATAACTATGGAAAAAATATTATGAAGTCTATACATTCCTGGTCTTGTTAAGGAATTATTTTTTTCTTTTCATTATTAAATCTCATTTACTAAGCATATTTTTATCAAAGATGATCACATTTGCTAAAACACAAATGACTGCTTATTTGCTTTTGCTTTGTAGAAATTCTAATAGTTGATCAGCCGCAGAGGCATGGTTATACATCTCCTTACCCTGCAATGAGTTCTTTGATCTTTTCTCTTTCAGACTAAAATCTACTTGAAAATGTAATACTTGGGTCTTAGTCTGAAAATGAGACCTTGGGGTTATAAAAGCAAGAAAACAAGGCAGTAAAATTTAAAGTTGAAATCTTCCCTCCTTAATGATCCTTACTTCCCTTTTCTGCTTCATTTTTCTTCACAAATCTTATAACTAATAAGTTACTTATTTTACATATTAAGTTTGTTTCCTCCTCCTTAAAAGCAGGGATTTTTGTTGTTTTGTTCATTGCTAAACTCCCAGTGAGTAGGACACTGCCTCACATACAGTCAGGGTTCCATAAATATTTGCTAAATGAATGAATAAGCTATTAATCTATTAATGCTATTAAAAGGAAATAAAACTTATTAAATTAAGTCTACTTATTAGTAGAACTTATAAGTAGACTTATTAAATAAGAAATAATTCAATTAGAATATTTTAGAAGCATAGGAAAAATAAGTAAACTGATGACCAGTCTATTCTGATGGAAAATTCTCATTCATTTTTGAAAAATAAAACTTTATATCTAGTACATTCATCTGGAAAGTTTGAACTCTCATAATGTTCAACATTTCTTCAAAAGTCACATGCTCCACTGACATAATTCATAGCACTCCTTTTCCAAATATATAAACGGATACTGGACTAAATATTTTCCAGATCTCTAGGCTTTGTGAATGAGATATCATGAACATGGTACCTGAAGTAAGGAGACCTGAGTTCCACCTAACTTTGCCAGTAACCCAAGCTCAGACTCCTACCAACACATAATAATGCCACTGTTTTCAGAATTAGGCTATCTGACCTCAACCATTGCTTCATGTAGTTCTTCACTAGGGAAGATGGTGCCTACAAATTTATCTTGCTTCTCAGAGTACTATTCTATCTTCTTGGGGGCCAACCCTTTTAATAGAGTCCAGTTTAAGGCAGAAAGTGAGGTATCTGAGGGCTCTTTCATTGTGGAAGATTTTGTTACCCTGGGTACACAACATGGAAGTGGCACTGAGCCCTCAATTTTCAGAAGGCAACTAGAGAAATCAATGAAAGGAATAAAAAAGAATTAGAATTATGCTTTTTGACTTAAATGGCCCAAACTAAATAATTAAGACATATTAAGGTTCTTGAAAGGTAGCTTAAAAGTATGATGTTTCTTTCAGATCACTTGTGAAACTATGTATTACAAAACTTTTGATACTTATCTCTTTGCCGTAGTACACATTTATGTTCAATATTTTAGGTTATTCAAAATGTCTTAGGAGCTACAAAAGCACAGTTTCCAACTCCAAAAGTAACAAAAGGCATCTGTCACCCCTGTTCTGAAGTAAATGAGCCAGACAGTATGTATAGGTGGTTTAACAGTTAAGGGCTTGAGCCCCCGAAACAGCAGAATCTTAGTTTCACCACTTCCTAGCTATGTGGTCTTAAAGCAAGTTGCTGAATCTCTCTGAACCTCATTTGTAAAATGGGTAAAACAATACAGGTTTTACATACAGAGATATGCTTATACAAAGGAGCTAATGTACTCAGTGCAGTCAGCAGAGAAGCCAGTGTAGAATCAGCTTAATATCAGCTATTATTATCAGCAGATCAACTCCATAACCACTCCCCTCTTGGCATGAAGAAGCCTTTTCCACTGGCAGGAAAGGTATATTTGGAAGCAGAAAAAAGGAAAGAATAATAATTACTTTAATGTTCTGATGAAAATTTCTAGGTTTTCTGACTGAGATCTGCTAAGGGGTATATAGTTATGATCATAAATACTAGACTCTGAAAGGAAAAGCAGCAGCAATGTAAATGGTACTGTAACTGTTTTCCTTAATCCATACATACCACGTATTCCCTTTTGATGTGTTTGCTATCACTACAGCTTTCTCATATTTGGAACTAAATGAATGAATTATTCTAACACATTTAAGAAACACTTAAAGGATTACCTTTAGCTAGGAAAATGGTAAAAGGTTCATTCCTTTCAGGCTATTAAAAATAGGGTATTAGCAGTACAAACACAAGAATACACAAATATTACCACATATACACGTGCCCCAAGAAATTCCAAATACCACAGTACCTAGCTTAGAACTGTGTTTATCAAATTAAACCAACTGTTACCATCACATATCATATACATAATTTACTATGTTCTCCTTTTTCCTGACCAAGAGAATCATGACAAACACCTTAGGAAATAAAGAGGCCAGTACCAAAAATCTGCAACATGTAAGTTTAGCAGTTCATCTAAAAAATAGAAACATCATACTTTTAAAACCATCTTTCAAGAACCTTCCCATTACTTATTTAGTTCAGGCCATTGAGGTCAAAAGACATTATTCTACCTCTTTTTCGTTCCTCTCACTGATTCTCTGATTATCTTTTGAAAATTCAGGTACCACAATGCCACTTCCATTTTGTGTACCCAGTCTTTACCTCAGTCTTCTTTGGCACAGCCTGGCTTTTTCCTTTCCTCCTCTGAGACACTTTTATAAGGTGATAGGTATTGTAGAATATTAAAAGAATATTTTCAGGTGAGAAAGAGACAATGATTCCAACCTGTCCAAAGTTCCTGGTTAGTAGTTAAGAATGAATTAAATTCCAGAATTACTGATTTCTGAATCTAAGCTCTTTCTTTGCAACTTACTGTATTTCCTTTTAATACCTTCATTTGTGGGAGAGATCATGACTAACAGCAAGGAAATAGAAACAATCATCAGAAATTATTATCAACATTTATATGCCAGTAAGTTAAGCAATCTAGAAGAAATAATGGATGCATTCCTGGAAACCTATGAACTTCCAAGACTGAAACAGGTAGAAACTGACAACCGAAATACACCACTATCTAGTAAGGAGATTGTAGCAGTGATCAAAAACCTCCCAAAAAACAAGAGCCCAGGACCTGACGGATTCCTTGGGGAAGTCTATCAAACATTCCAAGAAGAAATAATATCTATTCTCCTGAAGCTGTTTCCAAAAACAGAAACAAGAAAAACTTGCTGACTCTTTCTGTGAAGCCAGCATTACCTTGATCCCCAAACCAGGCAAAGATCCCATCAAAAAGGAGAATTTCAGACCAATGTCCCTGATGAATATGGATGCCAACATTCTCAACAAGATCCTAGCTAATAGGATCCAACAGTACATTAAAAAGATTATCCACCATGACCAGGTGGGATTTATCCCTGGGATGCAAGGGTGATTCAACATTCGCAAGTCAATCAATGTGAAAGAACAAATCAATAAGAGAAGAGAGAAGAACCACATGGTCCTCTCAATTGATGCAGAAAAAGCATTTGACAAAACACAGCATCTGTTCCTGATTAAAACTCTTGGAAGTATAGGGATAGAGGGAACATTCTTCAACTTCAAAAAATCTATGAAAAACCCACAGTGAATATCATTCTCAATGAGGAAAACCTCACAGCGTTCCCATTGAGATCAGGAACATGACAAGGATGCCTACTCTTGCCACTGTTGTTCAACATAGTACTTGAAGTCCTAGCAACAGCAATCAGACAACAAAAAGAAATAAAAGGTATTCAAAATGGCAAAGAAGTCAAACTCTCTCTCTTCACAGACTACATGATATTTTATAGGGAAAACCCAAAAGACTCTACTCCCAAACTACCAGAACTCACAGAGCAATTCAGTAATGTGGCATGATACAAAATCAATGCACAGAAATCAGTTGCTTTCTTATAAATTAACAAAGAAAATACAGAAAGGGAAATTAGAGAATCGATTCCATTTACTATAGCACCAAAACTCGTAAGATATCTTGGAATAAACCTAATCAAAAGAGGTAAAGGATCTGTACTCGAGGACTACAGAAGACTCATGAAAGAAACTGAAGAAGACACAAAAAGATGGAAAAGCATTCCATGCTAATGGATCGGAAGAATGAACATTGTTAAAATCTCTATACCGCTCAGAGCAATCTATACTTTCAATGCCATCCTGATCAAAATTCCACAAGCATTTTTCGAAGTGCTGGAACAAACAACCCTAAAATTTGTATGGAACCAGAAAAGACCCCGAATCACTAAGGAAGTGTTGAAAAAGAAAAACAGAGTTGGGGGCATCACCTTGACTAATTTTAAACTTTATTACAAAGCTGTGATCACCAAGACAACATGGTACTGGCACAAAAACAGACACACAGACCAATGGAACAGAGTAGAGTGTCCAGATATGCACCCTCAACTCTACGGTCAAATAATCTTCAACAAAGCAGGAAAAATATCCAGTGGAAAAAAGACAGCCTCGCAGTAGTTAAGCATCTGCCGTCCGATTAGGTCATGATCCCAGTGACTCGAACCGAAGGCAGATACTTAACGACTGAGCTACCTAGGCACCCCAAAAATGAACTTTTGGGACTTCATCAAAATAGAAAGCTTCTGCACAGCAAAGGAAACAGTCAACAAAACAAAGAGGCAACCCATGGAAGAGGAGAAGATATTCGCATATGACACTACAACAGACAAAGGGCTGATATCCAAGATCTATAAAGAACTCCCCAAATTCAACACCCCAAAAAAAGGATAATCATGTCAAAAAAATGGACAGAAGACATGAACAGACACTTTTACAAAGAAGACGTACAAATGGCTAACAGACACATGAAAAAGTGTTCATCATCATTAGCCATCAGGGAAATTCAGATCAAAACCACCTTACACCAGTCAGAATGGCCAAAATTAACAGGACAGGAAACTGGGCGCCTGGGTGGCTCAGTGGGTTAAAGCCTCTGCTTTCAGCTCAGGTCATGATCTCAGGGTCCTGGGATCAAGGCCCGCATCAGGCTCTCTGCTCATCAGGGAGCCTGCTTCCTCCTCTCTCTCTGCCTGCCTCTCTGCCTACTTGTGCTCTCTCTGTCAAATAAATAAATAAAATCTTTAAAAAAACCCCAAAAAACAGGACAGGAAACAACAAGTGTTGGAGAGGATGTAGAGAAAGGGGAACCCTCTTACACTGTTGGTGGGAATATAAGTTGGTGTGGTCACTTTGGAAAATAGTGTAGAGATTTCTTAAAAAATTAAAAATAGAGCTACCCTATGACCCTGCATTTGCACTACCGAGTATTTACCCCAAAGATACAGACATAGTAAAGGGCCATATGTACCCCAACGTTCATAGCAGCAATGGCCACAATCACCAAACTGTGGAAAGAGCCAAGATACCCTTCAACAGAAAATGGATAAGGAAGATATGGTCCATACACACAATGGAATATTATGCCTCCATCAGAAAGGATGAATACCCAACTTTTGTAGCAACATGGAGGGACAGGAGGAAACTATTTTGAGTGAAATAAGCCAAGCAGATAAAGTCAATTATCATATGGTTTCACTTACTTGTTGAGCATAAGGAATAACGTGGAGGACATTAAAAGAAAGAAAGGAAAATGAATCATGAGAGACTGTGAACTCTGAGAAACAAACTGAGGGTTTTGGAAGGGAGGGGGACGGCAGTGGGGTGAGCCATGGTGGTGGGTATTAAGGAGGGCACGTATTGCATGGAGCACTGGGTGTGGTGCATAACAATGAATCTTGGAATCCTGAAAAAATAAAATTAAATTAAAAAAATACCTTTGTGTTCTTTCTTGTAAAACCCTCTTTTATTCCTCACTTGTTAATAAAACACTTGTATTCACTCGAAATCAAGAATTCCCTTAAACCTAAAGAATTCTTTTCAATTCTAATCATGTTCAGATATTTTCTGAATGAAACCATCTGCCATAAAGAATGACAGGATTTATCTTTATTTTTTATTGTTTTGTAATTTTTTAACTTGATACTTAAAAAGTACAAAGATGGTATTATGGGTTGCACTGTGCCCCCCTCACACATACTCCCCTGCAAGATATGCTGATGTCTTTTTTTTTTAAAGATTATTTATTTATTTGAGAGAGAAAGAGAGTGAGTGAGAGAACATGAGAGGGGAGAAGGTCAGAGGGAGAAGCAGACTCCCCGTGGAGCTAGGAGCCCGATGTGGGACTTGATCCCGGGACTCCAGGATCATGACCTGAGCTGAAGGCAGTGGCTTAACCAACTGAGCCACCCAGGTGCCCCAATATGCTAAAGTCTTAAACTCACTACCTATGAATGTTACTTTATTTGGTAACAGGATCTTTGCAGATGTAATCTAGTTAAGATGAGGTCACTAGGTTGGACCCTAAGCCAACAGGACTGGTATTGTCCTAAGAAGAGGGAAATTTGGGCCCAGACATAGACAGACATGAAGACAGAGACTGGAGTTAGAACTATTAGAAGTCAAGGAATGCTTGAGGCCAGCATAAGTTGAAAAAGCAAAGAAGTCTCCTCCCTTAGATATCTTGGAGGGAGAATGGCTTGGTCAGTATCACGATTTTGGACCTCTAGCTTCCATTATTGTGAAAGAATAAATTTCTGTTGTTTTCAAAGCCACCACATTTGTAGTATTTTGTATAGCAGTCCTAGGACACAAATACAGGCAGTGAAAATACAATTTTTCTAATTCCATTAGACAGTATTAGCATTATATTTAAATAGTCATTTAAAGTGAAACTATTCCCAACTGTACATTGCTTTTTTTTTTTTTTTAAGATTTCATTTATTTGACAGAGAGATCACAAGTAGGCAGAGAGGCAGGCAGAGAGAGAGGAGGAAGCAGGCTCCCTGCTGAGCAGAGAGCCCAATGCAGGCCTTGATCCCAGGACCCTGAGATCATGACCTGAGCTGAAAGCAGAGGCTTTAACCCACTGAGCCACCCAGGCGCCCCCAAGTTCACATTACTTTAAAAAGGAAAAAAATCTCTAGTCTTTGGATTTTTTACATGATAGAATTAAGAGTCAAATACTCAGAGAATACCAATCCATATTCCAAATGGACTGATTTGGTCTCTGAAGAAAGTAATCAGACTGATAAGATATTTAATGATTACAATGCCCCATTAGAGCTGCATAGCACTGCACCCTTCACTTATCCCTTCAACCCACTACTCAAGTGAAGAACGTGCTTGCTTACTTGTTATTAGTTGGTCCTGTTGCCAAGACATCAGACTGTAACTTGGGAAAGAACCCTTGCTCATATTTGCCTTGACCAATTTTCATATCAAGCAGATGTGGGTGGATTGCAGTGTGATCCATTTTCATTAGTCGCTGCTCAATTGATTGGGCTATAAATTAAATTTATAACAAATTAGAGGCATTTCAATGGCTGAACTTTAAAACAATGCTTCCTCCACTCATGCACCAAGGAACTCAATCTTTTTGACATTCTAAAATAGGCTTTTATAAAAGCTCTTGAGAAATCAGTGTAATGTTAAGTATAAAAAGGTTAATTTTAAGTGATTACTAGATGACTAACTTTCATGGTATGTTCTGTCTCTGTCAAAAACAGGGCAGCAGGGTTGAAAAATCTACAGTACTGAAACAAGTTTCCCTTAAATGGGATACTCAGTATTTTAATACTTCAATATTTCCATAGTAAATATTTAAGAAAAATATTTTCTGAATGAAAATACTGTTCTAAGTACACCATTTAAGAAAATGATGGCAAATAAAATGTTGGCCTTGAACTGAAAGACGGGGAAGGAAAAACAAGCACAGTAGCCTTATATTACTTTACTTCTTTGTACAAAGACCTATTAAATATCCATAGTTCTCCATTTATAAAAACAAGAAATGGTATAATGTTTATTAATTCACTTTTAGCAACAGTCACATTCTCATT
This sequence comes from Spilogale gracilis, assembly GCA_004023965.1. Lineage (NCBI taxonomy): Eukaryota > Metazoa > Chordata > Mammalia > Carnivora > Mephitidae > Spilogale > Spilogale gracilis. The sequence goes on along the minus strand of PITA01002403.1, from coordinate 65,285 downwards.
AGTAGGAGTCATTTGAGAGTGTTTATTAGATCAAGAGGGGTAATGCAGAGAACAATAAAGTAAGCAGGCACTTAGAAAATGTCCAGAGGATAAGAAACCGAACTTTTGAATAAAATAGGCCGAAGTTAAAAGACAGAAATTACTAACACTTATATTTAAAATCACTTAAAATTAGGAGGATATCTCAAAGACCCAAGAAATAGCAAACTATTTCTCTGGTAGAAAAATCTGATCTTAAATGTTTTTATGAACTGGGTTTTCAAGAGAAATTGTATTTGTGAAGCAGATGAGGTCTTTAATCCTTTGCCTACAGATTACTAAAAGGGGAGAATAAGCAGTAATTGTAGTGGTGGTGTCACAAAGAGAACACACTCTGGGAACTGCTAATCTTGGGATTTAAGGGAAGTAAAGAGGTATTTTTATAAGTATTTCATTGAACCAGTTTATTTTGCCCACTTCAGTATCAGCAGAGTGTGTACTGCTGGTTATTCTCCATACATAGTCTTAAAAGCTTTCTTTTTGAGTGGAGAGGGGTCTGTCCATAACATACTCCACACATATCACAATGCTTGATGATAGCATTAAGGGATGTTTTTGCAGATGTCACTATTACCCTCTAGGACTTAAACTTCATAATATTAGATACCTACTTCAAATTTCCCTAATTTTTCCTTTATAATTCATATGAACTTATTCAAAACTTCCTGAGTTTCATGTTATTTTTAATGTGTAACTTGCAACTTCTCTTAAAACATAGTCCATATGGTCTATGCTGGGTGAAAGAATGCCACGTTTTAACGTGAAATGGTATTTAATTTTCAGTGACGCCTTCTGGTTCTCCACCACCCTATCTATACTCTCTATGCTTCCTAATATTTGTAAAACACTTAATTGACAGATGGTTCAGGCAAAATAAAGCTTAGATTCATGGCACTGAATTCTCTGAAGTCCCTGCCAATTTTATCTTCCATGAAATACCACAAAATTCCATCTCTGCCAATGAATGCTCCTGTTCTTATGAAAGGAGGAAAAAAAGCAGCTTCAGTTTTTCCGCTGGATTTAAAATGACAGAGAAAGCCATTTGATACTGAGTTATACTTCTTTAGTCAGGAAACTTTTTAAAAACAGAAAGCATGATTCACAATAAGTTACTCTGTGGTTATACTCAAGATTGCCATAGGGAGCATAATGCAATGTTACTTTTCAGTAACTATACCACCAGTGAATACTGAACATTCAGAAATTATTAAATGCCTGCTATGAGAGGTCATGGGCCTGTTAGATTTTCAAGGGTTTGTGCCAATAGTCATTTTCTGCGATTGGTAAGAAAAAAAAAAACACACTGCATTACTATCAACTTGTCTTTCTGCACAGAAATCATTGGGTTCTGGTGCCACAGCATCAATAGCAGATAGCCTGTACCTAAAGAGTTCACCTGCAAATCAAAATTCTTTTTAGTTAGAGGCAAACAAAAATAAAAGCAAAACAACAAAGGATAAAAAATCCCACACACAATAAAAATCGATACAAAACAACAAAATGCCAATCTCTACTTTTTGTTGGGGGGTGAGAAGAGGATAATTTTACCTGATGAAAGAAATAACTGTACCATTAATGGGGGACAAACACAGTCACAGTCAGCTGTCTCCTTTTACTTTAAAAAAAAAAAAAAGGCAAGAAAAAGTCTTTGATAAATTAGGTTCCTAGGAGACTAATAAGCTTTAGCTTAATCTCATTTTTATATGTGAAACCTGTAATGGTATATTTTCAAGAGTATTATATAATTTCTGTGATGACACTGGGAATGTCAAACTTTTTGAGGCTGACAAAAAAATCTATTTTAATTGAACAGATTTTCTGGAAGCACACAAGTAAAGGAATCAGTGCTTACCTCTATTAAAAAAAATTCTATCAGCAAGGGAGGAATGAAATTTCTTAACAAGGCATATCATTCACATGGCTATTAAAGCACTGAAAGTCATACTATTCTTGTGAATAGGCACAGACAATTTCATTCATTCCACTTCCTCAATTTCCAGAAACACAGAGGTAACTGCCACTTACGGAGAGGGCTCCAAGGATCTACTCTCATAAGTGGGAATACAACAAAATGATGTTTCAGTGAGTTATCAAAGAGATCTTTTAAGACTATATAAAGACATCATTTACATATTTCTTTCCTTGAATATGCTACAACTACAGCATTACCACTCCTGTGACTTAAATGTATTTAAATAAAGTGAGAATGGCAAGTATGGAAACAGAGGAAGAAACTCTTTCCTGCCTCTTTTTGCTCCAGAGGAAAACTTGCTCATATAGGTTCTATATTAGAATGGTGAAAAAAATGAAAAAAAAAAAGGGGGTGCGCACTCAGGTGATGAATACCAGTTTATTTGGCAAAGAAAGTGTTAGGAACAAGGTAAACATATAAAATTGTGTGGACTGGTACATGTTTTTTTTTTTTTTTTTTTTTTTTAAAGATTTTATTTATTTGACAGAGAGAAACACAGCCAGAGAGGGAACACAAGCAGGGGGAGTGAGAGAGGGAGAAGCAGGCTCCCTGCCGAGCAGGGAGCCCGATGTGGGACTCAATCCCGGGTCTCCGGGATCATGACCTGAGCTGAAGGCAGTCGCTCAACCAACTGAGCCACCCAAGCGCCCCCTGGTACATGTTTTTTAAAAAAATTATTTATTTATTTATTTGCCAGAAAGACAGAGAGAGAGAGAAAGAGAGAGAGAGAAAGAGAAAGCACAAGCAGGGGGTGTGGCAGGCAGATGGAGAAGCAGGCTTCCTGCTAAGCAAGGAGCCAAGTGTGGGGACTTGATCCCAAAGACCCTGGGAACATGACCTGAGCTGAAGACAGACACTTACCCAACTAAGCCACCCAGGCATCCCACTTCACATGTTTCTTTACTAAATAAACATCTAATGTGGTACATTAAGACTTTAGGTGCTAGAATTAGTCAAATCGGAGTTCAAATCATGCTCCATTAATCACCAGCTGTGCAATCACAAGCAAGTTACTTAACCTTTCAGCTTTCTCAACCATAAAATGAGGACTAGTAAGACAAAAAGTAAATGTGCCTACACTACCTCGTTGTTAAGATCAGATGCAAAATCCATGTAAAACACGTGGTAGGATGTTTGACACATAGTAAGTACTTGGTAAATACTGGCTATTAATATGATTATTTATTTAATGGACTATATATATTATCGTCAGACAAGACTGGTCAAGACTCATGATTCTCTAAGAGTCTGTGTCAGAGTTGGAAACACTCTAACTGAATACAGGAATCCAGAGATTTAATTTTAGTAAGTGAAACTATTAAAAATTCATGGCACCACTAAAAAGCAAATATACTGTTACAGCTAAATAAATTAGGCAACATCTCAGATTTATTATTTTAAATTATTACTTATCTTTCTTTTAATGAAGAGAAAAGAAGTGAGAAGTAAAAAGGCAACATAAGCAGCAATAAAAATTTACATTTTTTCAACTAAGGCAAGAAAAGAGTAAGACAAAATTCACAGCAACCTTATGGTTATATTCCATTCAGTTTGTTACTGTTCCCTCCCCCTTCCTTCTTTCTTTCTTTTTTCTTCTTTGGAGGAGGAAGAGCAGAGGGAGAGGGACAGAGAAAGAATCTTAAGCAGGCTCCATGTCCAGCACAGAGCTGGATGCAGGGCTTGACCTCAAGAATCTGAGATCATGATGTGAGCCGAAATCAAGAGTCGGATGCTTAACTAACTAAACCATCCAGGTGCCCCTGTTTTTTCTCTTCTAAGGGCAGAGAAATGTCAAGTAGGAATGGAATGGACATTAATTCACAGAAACAGAAGGAAACAAAACTACAAAAAGCACCTGATACAGTATAAAGGATTAGCCATGAAGTCTAAAACTAAAAACTAATCTTCCATTTATAAGGCCAACAATGTGTAAAAAGAAACAATCATGGATTTTAATTTTAAAAGGCATGACAAATGTACCTGCTTCTTTTAAAGTGCTGCATTTCTGATAAATAGACGTCCTCAAGGTGGGTGCCCTTACATTATACAGTCTCATCTTCTCAATCCGAGAGTCAAAGACCCGAAGCAAAGAATCCTTCTCTTCCCACTGAGACATAATTTTATTATCAATGAAGGTGGCAAACATCTGTGTTTCAATGAAGCGTGAAAGAAAAGGCAGGTAAGGCTCAGGCTGGTCAGAGAGAAAGGAAGCCTGTAATGAGATAATTAGAAATATTAGTGCAAAGAGACTATCTTAGAACTCTGTAATAAATCTGAAAATTTGTTGGTGATGTCATACATGCAAAACATACTTTATATTTAAAATTCTCAAAAAAAAATCACTTCTAAATTCTTGGAATTTAGGTCTTTAGCACTGCTCCTACCTTTCAAAACTGATTTACATTCTGGTACTTATGATCATCAAGAGGTCATCTCTAATGAAAGACAATGGATCAGTTACTACAATATTGTCAATCATCTCTTCACTTACCAATCATTTTTGACCCCTTTCCCAGTGAGCTGTGATTTTTTTTTTTTTTTGCTCTCTATTCCTAGCCTATGCAATATACCTCTGAGTCATAAGGCACTGACATGATCAATGGATATGATGAGATATAAACATAAGCAATAACCTTAAAAAATATGGAATTGGTGCTTATGAGTGAAATCTTTTTATGTTTTTCTCGGCCCCAACACTGTTTGAGACTGATGGATGAGTGCTAATTCAACATCAAACTCCTTCCAGACCTGTGCTGATTAAAGAGTCTGGGCCTTAACTAAAAAAAAAAAAGTATTGCCTGAAAAACAATCCAAAGCAAGCTGATCCTTTAGAAAATATGTACAACCAGCTCCATGTTCCTGTTACCAGCTTGTCCAGTGCATGGAATGGTTCAGTAAATAGTTATCAGTTTCTAATTCAAAGTGTTGTTGTTTTTTTTTTTTCCTGTGGTTCTTCAAGTCTATGTGTTTACAGGAATTCTAGTCATAGTCTGATACTAGCTGAAATTTGGAAGTAAATTACTATTTCAGCTGCTGGGTTACTTTTGCTTTTCACTCTTTTGAGTAGGTACAGTGTGCCGACACAAGGTTAGTCTCCTTAATACTCACTGGCTTCTTCCTAGCATATTTATTTTTCATTCTAAAACTTAGGAAGACTTTAAAAAAGTTCCTTATAGAAACCCACTTATTCAATTTAAGTGCCTCTACAGTTGAGATGTATTTACATAAATCCAAATAGCCAGCTAAAGGTTCACAGTAGTCTCTAAAAATCAATTCACTAGATATTTTACAGATAAATATCAATTTTACTTTTTCTAGAGCAAACGCCCCCCCCCCATCGGCCAAATATCTGGCTTTTTTTTTTTTTAAGATTTTATTTATTTATTTGACACAGAGAGATCACAAGCAGGCAAAGAGGCAGGCAGAGAGAGAGAGAGGAGGAAGCAGGCTCTTCGCTGAGCAGAGAGCCTGATGTAGGCCTTGATCCCAGGACCCTGAGATCATGACCTGAGCTGAAGGTAGAGGCTTAGCCTACTGAGCCACCCAGGCGCCCAATATCTGGCTTTTAATATTCAGACCTTCATGGACTACGACACTTCAGTCAGCAAAGATGGCTTAGAGGACTAGCATGTGATAGTCCTATACATTTTCCTAGTGAAAAATGAAATGATAACAAGCCTTCTGGAATCCACGTGAAACTTTCAGACACTACATAAAGATTAAGAAGGAAGAAAGTACCAGTGCTCAATTTAGGTAAGAATTTGAACTGCACCAAGGATAAATCATGAGTATACACAGATTACTTCTGTGTAGGGTAGGAAAAAAATGGTTAAGCTTAATAAGAAAGGAACCTAAAGCAGGAATACATTTGGAGAAGTGAAGACTTCTTAAATTTATTAAAGAAGTTCTCTCAAACATAAAATGCATCAGAACTTACTCTGAATGTAGTTTATAAACTTCAACTGAAAAAATGATGAAATCCGAAAATAATCTTTGATACTACCCACCTTTACAAAAAATGTTTATGAATATTTACTTGTCAGAGACTCCACAACTGTAGATTAGCCTCTTAGAGTACATTAGCCCCTTTGAGAGGTCTTTCATGACACAAAGCTACCATTCAACAAAAAACCATAACGCATTCTAACAGCAATATGATGCCCTGTCAATCAGAGGCAGGGAACTGTCACAAAATATACCCTTGTGACCTGAAAGAGTTAATTCACACCTCTAAGTGCTTTTGTCTAGAAAACAAAAACAAAAACAAGCCAAAAAACTGGTGGATATGTCCAGAAAATCTTCCACAAGAATACTCTATAGTAAACCTTAGAAGCTTCAACTTCAGCAGGGCAATAGAAAGCCAGTGTCATTTTCTGTCTTCCTTTCCCACAAACTTTGGAACAGAACCTTAGACTTAAAGTCATAAAACCTAATTCATTCACTTTTTCTCTCTTTTGATCCTAAGATTAGGTAAACTTTGTCTTCTGAAACTAAAGTGTTATCTCTACATGGACAAGTTGAGATGTCATCATAGGATGAAGACAAAATATAAGAATAAGTTCTTAATGGGAAGGGAGAGAGAAAAAAAATCTGTGATTAAAAAATTAACAAAAGCAGTAAGACAGCCTACTAAGAGCCATAAAAAGGGAAAGAAGGTTTTTTTTTTACTTTGTCAAAGTTCTGCATCTGTTCTCGGTTGGTCAGCCAGGATTCCATGTCCTGGGCAGTCTGAATCACAAATGCTTCATAATCAGCAAACATCTGTGTAAAGCGGTTAGCAAAGACCTCACGGAGCTGCACGTTCAGCTGGTAGTCCCTTAATTCGGCTTCTTCACACTGTAGTTTTAAATCCTTTTCTTTTTCACTCAGTGTGGCAGAGAGGTCCATCTTTTCCACGGTCACACCAGTCCGCTTGGCCAGAGCTTGGAGGCGGGCTATGGTTTCATTGCCCTTCAGTAACTCGTACATGCTGATGTTGTTAGTGGAGACGTTACCATTCTTCTTGTCATTAACCAAGTCCTTCAGAACCAGATTCTTCAATTTTGTGGCACTCTCACTGCAATGGAGGCTGCCCTCAGGAGGGATCCCAAATTGAAGAAGCACTTCAGAGAGTTCCTGGATAAAATCCACCTTATTGGGGAATTGTGGAAATTCTTCAGGCAGTTCAATAAAATGGTTGTCAATATCCACAAAACACAAATTAGCCTTAAAGAAAAAGAAGTAATACAAAGGTTTTAAAAGAACATTTTTATATTCTAAAATATTCTTGCTAACTATCAGAAACAAAATCATAGATTACACATTACCTTTTTTTAAACTGAGATATAACTGATATATATAACAATTTGCTTCAGGTATGTGATTCAATACATATTATGAAATGATCACCAAAGTCTAGTTAACATCCACCACCACACATAATTACAATTATTTTCTTTTGACAAGAATTTTTAAGACCTTACGATGCCTTTCATGTTAACTTTCTGAAGGTTAAAAATTTTTATTCTTTTTTTTTTAAAGATTATTTATTTATTATTTATTTGACAAAGAGAAACACAGCTAGAGAGGGAACACACGCAGAGGGACTGAGAGAGGGAGAAGCAGGCTTCCCGCCGAGCAGGAAGCCCGATGTGGGGCTTGATCCCGGGTCTCCAGGATCATGACCTGAGCCGAAAGCAGTCGCTCAAACAACTGAGCCACCCAGGCGCCCCAAGAATTTTTATTCTTTAAAAATAAATTTCCTTTTCCAACATTTTTCTCTATATGAGTATTCTATATCATAAAAAATAGAAAGTTTTCTCTGGGTCTTAGCAACCTGTTATCATCTGGATATGATTCTGTAATATATGACATCTCTTCGGCATTTCTAAATGAGTAAAGGTGCACAGAGTTGCAATAACTTACAAATAAAAGGCACTGTGTAAAATGAGCATTGGCTGAATCCAGTGGGAACTTTCTATGCCATCCCACTGCTCTGATACCATTTGTAACTTAGAATTAACAATAATTGCTAAATTTTAGCAGCTGTAGTCTCCTCAAATGGGATGAAATTGGCAAAGAACAATCCAATCCAAAAAATATCCAAAAATTTTCACTTTATTCAAAATTCACTTCAACCTCTTAGCAAAACCATTTCAGAAGTTATTAGACAAACAGCAGGAGGCAGAGAGTGGTAGAGGCAAGGGCTTAGACAACTACAAATGATTACTCCTTGAATAATTACGAGTTGATTCAGGAGATATTTTTGAGTTGAAAAAAAAAAGACAAAATAGAAATCAGAGGAAAAATTTTTTTGAGTTTGCTTACACTACAGATTGTGAATTTTACTGAATAAAAGGACTTAAATAGTTTCCAAGTAGCTATGGACAATTCAAGGGGCCACGTATATGTATGAAATTCTCATTATCTTTCCGGTATGTGATTTTTTTACTTTTTTTTTTTTAAATATTTTATTCATTTAACAGAGAGAGAGAGAGATCACAAGTAGGCAGAGAGGCAGGCAGAGAGAGTGGAGGAAACAGGCTCCCCGCAGAGCAGAGAGCCCCATGTGGCCTCGATCCCAGGACCCTGAGATCATGACCTGAGCCAAAGGCAGAGGCTTTAACCCACTGAGCCACCCAGGCGCCCCAGGTATGTGATTATAGTAGACTCCAAAACAACGTTTTACGTTTCCTGTTCATACCCTCTTAACCTGAACAAGGTTGTCTGTGTAAAGGAAGACTGTGCTCATGGACTGTGGCAGGGTGGAGGCCAAAGATATAGCCCATCACATAAAATTAATCCTGACTACATTAGTGGCTGACACAGAGCACGGGGTGAAAGTCAACCAATAGATAGGAAGTTTCACTTTGAGTTTCCCCTTCTCTCCCAGGCCTGCCATGGAGGTTAGCAAGGAGACAATTCACAATGCCCTTTGATCCTGTGTGGCAATGTAAGGCGAAAAGAGGAGAGCGAACAGTTGGATTTTAATTTTTCTCTTTTGATCCCTGCTCTTTATGTCAGGTGCTAACGCACATAAGTACACATTTCTATATTTAGCTCAATCAAAACTCCAGATTTACCCCATCCAAAACCAGAGAATCAACAATGCTTCCTCTCAAGCCTAAAATGAGCTCTGAATCCAATTCTTTAATTCTGCAGATGAAGAAACTAAGGTCCATGAAGTCAGGCAACTTCCTGACACCTGTTTCAGATAAGCACCCTCAAAAAGCCTGGTGGCTTAAAAGATTTTTTCCTCCCATTTTCGTCTCTCCACCAACAGTGGTTTCCTCTAAATAAAATGAGAGATGAAGTCAAATCTTGCTGAAGACAGTATTGTTGCCTACAGCTTTCTTTAAATCCACATCTTTATATAAGTATCTCTAGTCTCTAGAAAGCAGGATATGTTGAAAGGCTTAGGGGGAGAAAGTAGGTCACTACAATTCAAATAGATGACTCAGTATCTTAAAAATGGAAGAAAAAAATGGACTAACTTGCTAATCTAAATGTTAGCCAACCAACCTCCCACCATTTACATTTTGTACTGTTTCCTTCATTAATGTCTTCCTGCTATCCTTTTCTATCCTTCTTCTATGAAAAGAGAAAATGCTCCATCTGGGAAATTTTAAAGATTTTTATGCTCATACAATCACTGCTGAGCTGAAAGCGTAGGGCAAGGTGGATGTTCAGCACCACACTACTGGCCTGGCTTCAGTGTTCCCACTGTAGTCTCTCATACCCTCCCTATGACTACTTAGATGGGCCCATTGGGGCTTTATCACAAAATGAAAACAGGATTAACTTGTGTTATGAAGACTTAATGAAGAAAACCCAAAAAGCCTTTTTTCCTAAAAGAAAGAACTCCATACAATAGGGCATTTGGGTGAGTCACTTTTTAAATTTTAATACCATTAAATTAAAAAATTATCAGAAGAGTTCAAGAAATTTTATATACACAATAAAAAATACACTTGACTCTCAGTTTTACATTGTTTTAGGACTAAATATTTCTATATCTTAACTGATCAGTGCTGCTCACACATTCATGGTAAGTTACCACTTCCAGTTAAAAATGAAAAACGTGGGGCGCCTGAGTGGCTTAGTCAGTTAAGCAGTTGCCTTCAGGTCAGGTCATGTTCCCAGGGTCCTGGGACAGAGCCCCACATCAGGCTCCCTGCTCAATGAGAAGCCTCTTTCTCCCTCTGCCTCTGCTTCCCCACTGCCTGTGTTCTCCCTCTCCCTGTCAAATAAATATATAAAATCTTAAAAAAAGGTGAAAAACATTTCCTCAAAAGAAATGCAACAAAGACTTGAAGTTTAATCATTTCTTCTGCCATGAAGCTTTCCTATGTCCCCATCCAAGAGGCATTCTGATTTCCTCTGCATATGTTTAGTTCATTCATTCCTCTTACTTATTCTTTCAACCTGTTATTAATATTTCTAAATTACTTCTTTTGGAAAGCAGAAATTATATCTTATTTATAATGTCTCGTAACGTATCCTATACTGGTAATGTACGAGACAAACTGGTGAATGAATGAATAAGGTTCAAGGAGATGGTCATTTTGTGATACCCCAAAAATGTATACAGGAGGAGGAAGTATCCAGGTATGTGAAGCCGGTGCAGCTCTCTCCATGTTCAGTAAGGGATACAGTTTCTCAATGGCTGAAGTTAAACTGGCAAAGGGTAAGCCACAGGAGATTATTTAAAATATTCCCACAGAAAAAATAAATGATAACAACAAAAAGAAAGTGGAAAAGCAATTCTAATTTAGTTTTTTGACTTTCTGCGCACCACTTACTGTAAAGATAAGCAAGATGGGAGAAAGTGAGGTACCATTCTCTGCAATTCACCTTCAGTACTGTATCTTCTACCATCACTCTCTGAACCCCAAACCCCCCAAAAACAGAATGGCTACCTGTGCCTACCATTTTAGAACTATGGAGAAAGTAACGGGGTGGTTAATTATAAGCCTGTGTACTTACGTTAGTTATCTAACCTCTTAAATCACACCTTCTTAAAATAATCATTTTGTAAACTTATCATTTTCATAACTATTCTAAGAAACCCCATCACTATTTTTAGCTATTATTTTATTTTACAGTTTTCAGGGAAAGGAGAGAGGAGCTGAATATTATGAGTGAGTATATTTAAGTCACTTTTTTAAATGGCTATTTTTATACTTCTCCAAAATTATGTGAAGGAGATTATTTCATCTCATTGTAAAATGTTACGAGCACAAAGTGATGTGTGTGCATTCTAAAGATAAACAAACTTAAAATTCTGTAGTTAAGTAGTTAACTACTTAATGTTCTGTAACAATAGGTAAGGTACTCCCATCAATCTATCTATATATATATTTTAAGATTTTATTTATTTACGACAGGGAGAAAGCACAAACAGGGGGAGCAGCAGGCAGAGGGAGAAGCAGCCTCCCACTGAGCAAGGAGTCCAACATGGGGCTCCATTATAGGACCCTGGCTGGGATCATGACGGGGAGCTGAAGGCAGATGTTTAACCGACTGAGCCACCCAGGCGCCTCCAATACTTCAAAGGTTTTACATTCCAATTCTGAGTGTCATTAAGGACAGCCCAAAACTAATTCAAAATGCTTCCAAGAATTCCTATTTTCTTCTTAAACAACATCTGAAAATACAATACACAGAAAGCATAGTAACCCTGGGTGGTCTTAAAGCTGGGGTTTAGAATTTTTATCTCAATCACCTAGTCAAGTTGACATTTAGAAAAAGTTGGTAACTAGCTTTAGGTCTGAAAACAAAGAATACTGAAGTATTTGATATTTCCATTATCCATAGCTTGCTGAGAGATGTTAATTTTCTTTGACGGAAGTCACAAATCAAATTCATATCAATTAATACAATGACTTTAAAGATTTTAATTATGTGAAAACCTGGGCTATATTGTTTGAAAGCAGAATTTATAACATGAGTGTGTGGGGGGGAGATTAAATGTTATAAGAATAATAAAGCAACTAGACCATGCTACTGTTGTTCCATCTTCACAAACTGAGAGCTGTGAACATTTGCCACTGTCTTGTTTGAATCATGCTGGATTAATGACTAGTCATGGTAGCCCTCCAAAGTCAGATCTGCGCTCTATGGTTCAGGCTCTACGCTAGCCCTACTTAGGAGATTCAGGATGGTCAGAGACACAGTATGGACAAAGACAATGCTGTCTAACAATAAAATGGCCTTGACCTGAATCAACAAACCACAAATGCTTTATCACTCATAACTTTTACCTCTTGAGGAAGTTCTAGTTTAGAACGGTCAGTTCCTTCTTTTGACTGAAGGCCCATCAGATAAGGGACAGGAGCATCAAGAAAATGTAGTAGAGAAGCAGGCAGGATGGGCACATAAACATGCTGCCATTGAAATGGGAACAAAAGTGTGGTGATGCCTTCCGCCACAGTCATCAAGCGTTGATAATCTGTACAGAACAGGGAAAAAAGGAGGGGAAGACTCACAGTAAGTTTTGTTAACACCCATCACCTCACACAGTTACAAATAAGAGGCAACTAACTCTCTTAAACCACTCTGCCATGGGGGTGCTTGATACATCCACTGTCTATAAACCTTATTTAAACCTTTAGAGGCAGACGTGTTTACAATTCATTTTCTTTTTTCTTTTTTCTTTTTTTTTTTAAGATTTTATTTATTTGACAGAGAGAAACACAGCCAGAGAGGGAACACAAGCAGGGGGAGTGAGAGAGGGAGAAGCAGGCTTCCCGCCGAGCAGGGAGCCTGATGTGGGGTTCGATCCCGGGTCTCTGGGATCATGACCTGAGCCGAAGGCAGTCGCTTAACCAACTGAGCCACTCAGGCACCCCTCCTGCCTCATTTCTTAAACCACCCCATACACAGGCAAACCATCCGCCTGTAATTAATTCACGGAATCTAACATGTTTTCATAGGTTTCTATGCCTTTGTGTACACTTTTTCTCTGTCTCGAAAGTCCCTTTCCCTTTGGGTGCTTGGCTGAGTTCCACTTTTTCCTTATGGTACCATCATCTGCCAGAGAGCAATGACTGTATTTTTAATCAGAATTTCCAGTACTTTGTATAGAGCTTACACAGAGTAAGTGAGTGGTCAAGAAATGTGTGTTAAGAAATTAATATGTCAATATCTAAGGCATGTAAAATAAAACTATACATTTAAAAATTATGTTTTACCACATTATACAGAATATACTGTCAAAATTTTGCCTAGTAGTGGCTTGTATGCAAACCATAAGAGGACCCTGCCTCCACCATCTCAAGCCCTGTCTCACAAGCATCATTGTAGAGAACAAGGTCAGCCCCACCAGGATAGATAAAGGCCTGCAACTACACCTGAGGTAAGGAGCACAGAATGAGCAGTGACATAAGGCAACTTCTGTGTTGGCTGGTGGCTCAGTATCTGAGGAGGAGGCCATGTCTAATGGGTACATACTGCAAAGTGCTGACGATGGAGGCGTGAGGTGGTAGTGGCCAGCATACCTGTGGTGAACATTATGGTACGGCTAGAAGATTGCACATCTACATTCCTGGGCGCTGTGACTGGTCACCACTTGATGCTGGCTTTGTATAATTTGGCTTATCTCTCTGGTTCCAGAAAATCATCTCAGATATTGCCAACAATGCCCTACAGTACTTCAAAATAAAGGGCACAGCCTCTGGGAGCTACCAAAGCAAGAGCTAGGATTACAAGTTTTCTAAATATACATATGTTTGGGGTGGCTCAGTGGGTTAAAGCCTCTGCCTTCAGCTCAGGTCATTATCTCGGGGTCTTGGGATAGAGCCCTGCATCGGGCACTCTGCTCGGTGGGGAGCCTGCTTCCCCCCCTCTCTCTGCCTACCTGTGATCTCTCTGTCAAATAAATAAATAAAACCTTTAAATATATATATACATGTGTTTAAAAGCCAAACAGGGTTTGCAAAAACAGGTGATGAACCAAGTATTTGCTGAGAATTATTTTTATTAAAAATTCTTTTTTTAGAAGATTTTATTTATTTATTTATTTGAGAGAAAGAGAGAGGGAGGGGCAGAAGGAGAGGGAGAGAATCTCTCTCTCTCTCTCTCTCTCTCTTTTTAAAGATTTTATTTATTTGACAGAGAGGAACACAGCGAGAGAGGGAACACAAGCAGGGGGAGTGAGAGAGGGAGAAGTAGGCTTCCCGCCTAGCAAGGAGCCCGATGTGGGACTCGATCCCAGGTCTCCGGGATCATGAACTGAGCCGAAGGCAGTCGCTTAACCAACTGAGCCACCCAGGTGCTCTGAGAAGGAGAGAATCTCAAGCAGACTCCCCACTGAGTGGGGAGTCCAAAGCAGAGCTTGATCCTGGGAACTTGAGATCATCACCTGAGCTGAATGCAGACACTTAACCAACTGACACACTCAGGTGCCCCTGAAAATTCTTATTTAATTCACAATTTTAAGTGTAAAAAGTGTATTAATCACAAATTAGCCATGATACTGTAGAACCTCCAAAAATCACTGGCAATGGATTGACATCAGGCATTTTTAAAGCAAATCAAAGTGAAAATATGCCTCTCTATATTTATTCATTCATAAGAATATAATTTTCTAATACCCATGACTAAAGTCATATCTCTTATTGTTTCAACAGATGTTAAGAGAAAAAATAAAGTGTCTATGTATATAACTATGTACTTAAATTGTTTGAAGTAGATTAAATATAATGGGTAACTTGGCAAAAGAGAAAGAAGACATAGATTATTTTCCTATTTTATATTATTAATAGTTAAATCATGCCTAGCAGTTGTTATATTCTGGAATAGTTGATACAAACAATCTGTTCGTTTTAATTTTAGTTCAGCGATCTTTTTCAAATACTTCTATTAATGGCAGTATGAAGGACTAGAGATCCTAATCTAAACTAAAAATGTTAAATAAAATAATTTAAAAACAACACAACTCATGAATAAATGGATTTGCAAAAAGCAAGGGAAGAAGTCATTAGAGGCCAGGAAAAAAAATGGGAATAAGAGTCCAGTGTGGTAAAACTGAAGCGTCTAGTTGTTTTTGAATCACGTACTGATCCAAGGGGGCCTAGAGCTTCAGTTTTATTTCTATGCATGCTGGGGAACAAAGTCCAAGAAGGACTGGGTTTCAGACAGTAGATCCTCTTACGTGAAGCTAAGACCTAAAACAGGAGAAACCTCAGGGATCAAGAAAGGAAAACCAAAACAGGAATAATGAAAGAACACTGTACTGCCAGGGAAGTTGTCTGTTCTGGCCCTAACTTGGGGGGGGGGAGCCCCTTGAGAATTCCTATCTACTGGCCAGCTTTTGGGTAAGTTTAGGGTCCAAACTCATGCTATCTGTATGGCCCAAAGAAACGCAAAGGTGAAAATTTTGCCAGAGGTTCGGGGGTCACGGGATTGGGTAACTGGGTAATGTAATGAGCACTGGGCGTTATATAAGACTGATGAATTACTGAATTCTACCGCTAAAACTGCTATATACACTATATGTTAATTAACAGAATTTAAATTAAAAAAAAAATGAAGTAGATCTACGTTACACTCCACACTGGGTATGGAACCTACTTAAAAAAAAAATTACAGGGGTGCCTGGGTGGCTCAGTTGGTTTAGCCACTGCCTTCAGCTTAGGTCATGATCCTGGAGTCCTGGGATCAAGTCCACATCGGGCTTCCAGCTTGCAGGGAGTTTGCTTCTCCCTCTGACCTTCTTCCCCTCTCATACTCTCTCTCACTCACTCTCTCTCTTTTTTTAAAAAAAGATTTTATTTATTTATTTGACGAGAGAAACAGAGCCAGAGGGGGAACACAAGCAGGGGGAGTGAGAGAGGGAGAAGCAGGCCTCCTGTGAGCAGTAGGGAGCCCGATGTGGGGCTCGATCCCGGGTCTCTGGGATCATGACCTGAGCCGAAGGCAGTTGCACAAGTAACTGATCTACTCAGGTGCCCCATAAATAAAATCTTTAAAAATAATAATAATAAAGTAGACCTGTGTTGCCAGTGAATTCAGATGGCTGGGGAAAGAAAATATAAATCATTCCTGGCGGGAGAAACTCTCCATCTTTAACCCATCAGATACTGAATTTATCTGATAAATAATATAAAATACATATATTTAATATGTTTAAGGAAATTAAAAGAAAGAATTAAGGAGTAAAACTGTTTTAGGGCCACTGAAATAAAATATCAAAGGAAGGATTAACTACAGATTGAACACAGGTAAAAAGAGAATTAATAAGCTGGGAAACAGATACAGAGAAATCACCCACAATGCAGCAAAAAGACACAAAGAGAGGGTGAGAGATATGGAAGATGGAGTAAAACAGATAACAGGTTTAATTAAAGTGCCAGGAGGAAAAATAGAAAAAAAATGGATGGATGTAATATTTAGAAGATTGTCAAGGGCGCCTGGGTGGCTCAGTAGGTTAAAGCCTCTGCCTTCAACTCAGGTCATGATCTCAGGGTCCTGGGATTGAGGCCCACATCGGGCTCTCTGCTCAGCAGCGAGCCTGCTTCTTCCTCTCTCTCTGCTTGCCTCTCTGCCTACTTGTGATCTGTCCAATAAATAAATAAAATCTTTAAAAAAAAAAAAGTAAAACAAAAACAAAAACTTATTCTTTAAAAAAAAAAAGGTCAAAAAATTTCCAAAAACTATTGAAACACATTAATCCTAGATTTCACAGTGAATCACAAGAAGAAATAATAATAAAAAAACCCGTTCATCTAGACAATAGTCAAAATATAGGTCAAGAAAGGCAAAAAAGAAAATCTTATATACAGCCAGATTGAAAAGATAGATTTCTAGCCAAGGAATGACAATTAAGGTGACTGTGATAAATTACTTCTCAACAGCTACACTGGAAATCAAAAGACAGCAGAATCTTATTCTCCAAGTGTTAAGAGAAGGAAAAAAACGTACTTTTAACCTAGCATTTAATTTCTAATAAAATAATTCAAAAAACACAGGGAAAAGGAAAACAGTTTCAGATGAACAAAATTTCATTGAAAATGTCACCTCATTTGGGGAATGTCTAAGGATATACTTTAGGAAGGACACTGATCCCAGGAGAACTATTTAAGATTCAAAATGGAATGTGAATTTTTAAGAAATGGCAATTGTGGTATTAAAAAGAATACCAAAGGGGCACCTGGGTGGCTCAGTTGGTTAAGCATCTGAGAAGTCATGGGACTGAGTCCTGCATGGGGCTCCCTGCTCAGTGTGGAGTCTCTCCCTCTGTCCCTTCCTCCCCTACACCCCCTGCCCCACTTGTGCTCTTCTGCTCTTTCTAGCAAAAATAAATAAATACAATCTTAAAAAAAATTAAAAAAAGAAAAGAAAAGAATAAGAAAACCACAGTTCTAAAATAGAGTTACTTACACTAGGCCATGTTACCAACCCTGGGACTTAGTACCTAATCTAATTACAGTTTCAACCTCCCCCAGAAACGCAGTCTTAATTGGTCAGTTTGGAATTTCCCAGTTAGCCCTGGTGAGGTAATCCACCTAATAAGACCCTTTTGTCTCCATAGGAAGATGACCTCACCCAAAATAATCCTCTCTTCTGTTTATGACTTTCTTATCCTGTATTTAAAAACCTTTCCCTTTCTAGGGTGCCTAGGTGGCTTAGTCGGTTTGCGGTTTGCCTTCAACTCGGGTCATGATCCCAGGGTTCTGGGATCAAGTCCAGCATTGGGCTCCCTGCTCAGAGGGAGCCTGCTTCTCCCTCTCCTTCCCCATTGTGCTCTCTCAAATAAATTTTAAAAATCTTAAACAGAAACAAAAAAAGCTTTCCCTTTCTATAGACCTTTGGAGCACCCCTATATTTGCTAGATGGACTACTGCCCAATTCATGAATTAATAAATCCAATTATATCTTTATAATTTACTTAGCTGAATTTCTGTTATTTAATAGTGGGTAAAGTTAAACAAATCAAGTGTATAAAGTAAAAATGTCTTTTATGAAGGATTATCAAAATTCTGAACTGTATCAAATAAGCTATTGTGGGGGGGACTGGAATTAAAGCATTTTACAGTTATCAATACATTACACATTACATTAATAAATAACACATTACTGTATTAATACAAAGAGACAAACAGTGAAAGAGGGAACACAGCAGGGGGAATGGGAGAGGAAAAAACAGATTTCCGGCTGAGCAGGGAGCCTGATGCAGGGCTCCATCCTAGGACCCTGGGATCATGACCCGAGCCGAAGGCAGATGCCTAACGACTGAGCCACCCAGGTGCCCCACAGCATTAATATTTTAAAGATTCTGATTGACATAAGACTAAATGTTTATGTTAAAATTCCAAAATTTACCATTAAGGTAAACAGAGCTTATAACACAGAAAAAACTTCAATGAGAAAAAAGGCATTTCAGTTATTTAAAAAAAAAAGGCAAAAAAGACAAATGGTCAAATAAAAATTTAAAAATTCTTAGAATTAAATAATGAAAACACCAGATACTAAGACTTGTGTGATGTAGCCCACACAAGACTCAAATGCTTAATGACTTCAAAGACTCAAAGGTTAATATTTGAGGAGGGAGGTGAAAGAAACATTTAAAATAGTAAGTCCAAAGGAAATAGTAGAAAGAAGAGAACAATAATAAAACTAGAAATTAAACAGAAAAAAAGATGTAACAGAGAATATTAACAAGGTGTAAAAGTTCTTTCAAAAGAGTAATATAATCAACACATTTCAGGTAAAAATAAGCAAGGAATAAAGAGAGAAGGCACGGATAAACAATATTCAGAATAAAAAGGGAGACAAAACTACAGATAAAGCAGAGACTATGAAGAAAAGGTAATATTAAGACGTCAGACAAATAAGCTGAAAGCTTTAGAAACTTGTTCCTGGAGAAAATATAAATGAACAAAAACTGATTCAAGAAAAAAAAATAAATTGATTCAAGAAGAAATAGAGGAGCTTCTGGATTGGCAGACACACTGAGGTGCTATCCCTTAAAAGCAGCATAAAAACTCTGTGCCCACCTCACCCCCCCAGGACATTTCCTACAAATCTCTTCCATTTCCCTGTTTCTGAGTTTTAGGTTTTATAATAAAGCAGTGACAGTAAGGAAAATGCTTTCCAGGGTTCTGTGAGTTGTTCTAAGTTGAATTACTGAGTCTGAGTGGTGGGTTGTGTAAACTCCTGAATTTGGAATTGACTAGGCAGAAATGAGGGTTGCCTGGACACCCCATTTGCAGCTTGTGTCTGAAGTGAAGACCAAACCCCTAAACCTGTGGAGTCTGGCGTTAAGTCCAGTTAGTATCAGAATTGAACTGAATTGTTGCATACTGAGTTGCTGTCAGAACTGACTAGTGTTAGGAAAAAAAGAAGCTCTTGTTTAGTGTCAGGAAACACTTAACATTTGGTATCAGAAAATATGGGATTCACTAGAAAGGCCCAGATTCACAGAAATATGGGCTTTGGGAAGAGAAAGGATGGAAGTGTGGGGATGAGGAAACTTTGACTCCTGGATGGCTACATGGTCACCAAGGGTATGGAACAGCAGCTGAGGTAAGTTCCTGAAGGTAAGAGTTACCAATGGAATTTACAGATGAATCCAACTCCCGGGGAATTGGTTCATAAGATGCCTGAGGAAATGCAAACCAGTAGGAAAAAAAATGAAATATACAATCCCTTCATTATCTATAATAACAAAAATAAAATTAAGAGTGCTGGGTCACATTTGACACTATACCAAGCTGAGCTTCCTGCCAAGTAGCCTTAAGGCTGTCCCAAAATGGAAAAATTATGCGAGGACAACAAAGAGCACTTCTTCTTCTTTTTTTTTTTTTAATTTTTTTTAAAAAAAGATTTTATTTATTTATTTGACAGAGTGAGAGATCACAGGCAAGCAGAGAGGCAGGCAGAGAGGAGGAAGCAGGCTCCCTGCTGAGCAGAGAGCCGGATGCAGGCTTCGGTCCCAGGACCCTGAGATCACGACCTGAGCTGAAGGCAGAGGCTTTAAACCACTGAGCCACCCAGGAGCCCAACAAAGAGCACTTCTAAAACCTTTGGTCTCTCAAGTTTATACTGCAGGGCAGGGCAAAACCAAGAAGCTACTGAAATCAGGGGGCATAATGTGAAGGAGCTATCTCATTTTGCAGATCGATATCAACTTAAAAGAACTGTTTCTAAAATGGATTGAGAGAGTAATTCAGGAATGGTATCTCTGTTCTGAAATGCTGCAGGGTAGAAGAGCATGTTTGGGGTGACGCAAGCCCCACAGCTAACTATGAGATGATCACAGATGGCTATCCATGATCCACACACACAGCAGGTTGTTCCTGAAGAAAGAGGTAGTTTGGTGGACTGGATAAAAATCATTGTAAAGTCTGCTTAACCTGAGGAAAGGGGACTGCCTGACTCCCTCTATAAATACCAAGTGGAACATCCTAGATGAAGCTGTTCATAGGTTTCATTAGCAAGCCAGGTGGGATTGGCTTTATAATAACTGGGATACTCACCCACTGAATATGTCCATTACCCAGGTCATGGTAAATGCTGGGGGCCCCTTCTGCATAGATACCTCATCTAACCTTAGTGCCATAAAAATCAGTCAGAGAAGCCTCATCAAATTCTCTATCTTCAATGAATTTTCTCCTCATGAATCCTACAGGTGCTAATGAAAGTATTAAATTAACAAGAATATGTGGAGAGGCAGAAGGGAGAGTCAAGGGACTTTCCCCAGCAGGGTGGAAATCTTTTAAGTTATTAAGAAATAGGGTAAATAAAGCAAATATTGATAGGACTGAAACAAAGAGGAAAAGCAAAATGAGTATCAAGTGACTCATTTCAGCAGGGTATAAATCTTTAGATGGTTCCTGAAAAATGGGATGAATAATACAGACACTGATGGGGCTGAAACAGACTCTTAACAACAGCACTTTCTAAAGCTAGATAGACCAAAGGAACCCCTTGTTGGTACCTTTACATTAAAAGATGCCAAACAAGTTGATTTTATTTATTACTATTTGGAGAAATTTAAAAAGTGAGAAAGGCAAAGATTATAATGAGAAACCAGACCTGGAATTGTCTAGGGCAACAGTTGGGCATAAGAATCAAGACAAAGATCAATAGGGGCGTGTTGGTGGCTCAATCAGTTGAGAGACACACTCTCAGTTGTGGCTTGGGTCATGACTTTGGGGGTCCTGGGATTAAGTCCCCTGGGGCTCCATGCTCAGCTGGAGAGTCTGCTTGTAGGTTCTCTCTCTCTTCCTCTGCCCCTCCCCCCACTAGCACGTAAGTGCTCATTCTATCACTAAAATAAACAAATAAAAAAACAAAATCTAAAGACTGACAAAAGGGCCAAAGTCTCTTGGCCCACCCCCCTTGTGGAGACCCACAACCTAATGCACAGGAGTGGGGAAAACGGGCAGTGGGTGAAGACAAGTTTCAGAGACTCCTTTACACAGGAGCCTCATGTACTGTGGTACCAAGACCCTTTAGTGCAAGTCTTAATGTGGGCTACAATTAGACTGAAAGAACATAAAATGGTTTGAAGGTTGAAAGCATTAAAGTGGAAGTTTGGGTAAAAAATTACAATATTTAAATAGGCTTTACATCAAACTACATATTTAATGCAATTCCTATCAAAACGCCACTGGCATTTTTTCAGAGAGCTAGAAGGAACAATCCTAAAATTTTTATGGAACCACAAGAGACTATAAAAATAGCCAAAGCAATTCAGAAAAACAGAACTGGAGGCATCACGATATCAGATTTTAAGCTATATTACAAAGCTATAGTCATCAAGACAGTATGGTGCTGGCACAAAAAAAGACAAACAAATCAATGGAACAGAATAAAAAACGCAGAAATGAGCCCACAGCTATACGGTCAACTAATCTTCGATAAAGCAAGAAAGAATATCCAATGGAAAAAAGACAGTTTCTCCAACAAATGATGTTGGGAAAACTAGACAGTAACATGCAGTAACATCTCTTACACCATAAACAAAAATAAATTCAAAATGGGTTAAAGATCTAAATGTGAGAAATCATCAGAATCCTAGAGGAGAACACAGGTAGCAGCCTTTGTGACCTCAGCCACAGCAACTTCTTACTGGAGGCAAGGGAAATAAGCAAAAATGAACTATTGGGACTTCATCAAGATAAAAAGCTTCTGCACGGCAAAGGAAAAAGGTAGCCTGTGGAATGAGAGAAGATATTTGTCAATGACATATCTGATAAAGGGCTAGTATCCAAAATCTATAAAGAACTTATCAAACAACAACCAAAAGACAATCTGGTTAGGAAATGGGCAGAAGGCATGACTAGACAACTTTCCAAAGAAGACATCCAGACAGCTAACAGACACATGAAAAGATCCTAAACATCACTCATCATCAGAGAAATACAAATTGAAACCACAATAAGATACTACCTCCCATCAGTCAGAATGGCTAAAATTAACAGCACAAGAAACAATATGTGTTGGTGAGGATGCAGAGAAAAGGGAACCCTCTTATACTGTTGGCAGGAATGCAAACTGGTACAACCACTGTGGAGAACAGTATGGAAGTTCCTCAAAAAGTTAAAAATAGGGGCGCCTGGGTGGCTCAGTTGGTTAAGCAACTGCGTTTGGCTCAGGTCATGATTCCGGACACCCGGGATCGAGTCCCACATTGGGCTCCCTGCTCAGCGGGAAGCCTGCTTCTCCCTCTCTCACTCCCCCTGCTTGTGTTCCCTCTCTGGCTGTGTTTCTCTCTGTCAAATAAATAAAATCTTAAAAAAAAAAAGTTAAAAATAAAATTACCCTACAACCCAGCAATTGCACTACTAGGTATTTACCCAAAGGATACAAAAGTACAGATTTGAATGGGTACACACACCATGATGTTTACAGCAGCATTATCAATAACAGCCAAATATGAAGAGAGCTGTAATGTCCATTGAGAAGATGTGGGGTGTGTGTGTGTGTGTGTGTGTGTGTGTGTTGTATAATAAGGGAATATTACTCAGCCATCAAGAAAGTAAAATTTGCAATTTGCGACAATGTGGATGGAGCTAAACTGTATTATGCTAAATGAAGAAGGTCAGTCAGAAAAGACAAATACCATATGATCTCACTAGAAGAGGGGAAATAAAGGAGAAAGGGAAACAAATCATAAGAGACTCTTTACAACAGAGAACACACTGAGGATTGATGGAGGGAGGTGGGTGGGGGATGGGCTGGATGGGTGATGGGTATTAAAAAGAGCACTTGTGTGAGCACTGAGCATTATACATAAGTGATGAATCACTGACTTCTACTCCAGAATATGTTAACTAAATTATAAACAAAAGGTAAGTAAATAAATAGGCTTTTCCTTAATGTTTTATGGGAACGAGTATTTTGTATGACTGTAAAACACTTCCCCCAGAGTAAAACAGAAAGCACATAAATTGCCCTTTATGCAATATTAACTGGACATCCTACATGTCCAGCCTACACGGTGTAGAAAAGTAACAGGAGTCCTGGGAGGGACAGATTCTGCACCACAGCCCTATGTGCACAGCATAGAGAGAGGCTATGCCAAAAATCTGTGAGCATCTCCCAGTGATGATGATGTTGGACTAGAGAACTTCCATGAGAGGCAATTACTAGCTTGCTTACTGGACATTAAACTGTTCCTATGAATGAAAGACATAAAATAATCTTGAAACCTGAAATGATCATGATGTGCTAGGTAATGCCAGAGAAACACTTTAATGGAGATGGCAATGTTTAGATGATTTCCAACATCAAATGGAAACTGTTTATACAGGATCTTGTTACAAGGAGAATGAAAGGAGGAGACAGAACCAGGAGCCTCTTTTCCCATAAGATTGACTCTGGGATGTGTAAATTGCTGCTAGATTCTATTGTCACTTGTAGAATCCTGAAATCTACTTGTACTATAAACCTAAGCTGGAACCTAAGGTGTGCCCTCCCAAAGATAGCAACATCTGGGTTTAAATAAAAAGGAGGACTGGTAGCTGAGGGTAAAGGAAAGAATAAATGAGTTATGCAGGAAGGGAAATCCAATACACATTAACACCTCAGAAGAAGCTTAGAGTAAGAGATAATATTGTCTCATCTCAATTATACCAGATACCTTCAAAGGTGAAACCATATATTGCTTAGATCACCACTGCTTTTGGAACCTGACAAGAGCAAATTGAAGTCTGCAAACCTGAGTGATCTCAGCCTAAGAGACATTTTCATATAATAAGGATGATGGACTGAACTAACTGGCACTAGTAATGTGCCAGCATCTCTTAACTACCAGGATTCTTTTGCTATATGAGATCCACGGTCAAATCCCAGGGGGTAGCCTGTGGTATAATAAAACATTATAGTTGATGAAGATGATGATGGTGATAATGAAGGAGGAGGAAGACGAAGAGGAGAAAAGGTAGAAGGAGGGGGCAGGAAGGAAGGAGAAATAAAAAACCTAAATAAACTATTAAAGAGACTGATCTGGTACCTTACATCTTCCCAACAAGATCAAACAGTTTACAGACAAGTTCTCTTGGAACAAATAATTACAACCTTAAATGAAGTTATCTCTATCACCCAGAAAAAACCAGAACATTTTCCAACTCAGTGTATAAAGCTAGAATAGCCCTAACACCAAAAACCAGACAAGAAAGTACAAGACATGAACATTATAAGCCAAATCATTAAAAAAATAGATGCAAAAATTCCAATAAAAATACTGGACAACTAAATCAAGCCACATTTAAAAATTAATAATACAGATGAATGGATAAAGAAGATATGGTCCATATATACAATGGAATATTACACCTCCATCAGAAGGATGAATACCCCGTAGCAACATGTACAGGACTGGAGGAGATTATGTTGAGTGAAATAAGCCAAGCAGAGAAAGTCAAGTATGATATGGTTTCACTTACTTGTGAAGCATAAAGAGTAACATGGAGGACATTAGAAGGAAAGGAAGTGTGAACTGGGGTAAATCAGAGAGGGAGACGAAGCCTGAGAGACTCTGGACTCTGAGAAACAAACTGAGGATTCTGGAAGGGAAAGGGTTGGGGGAATGGGTGATCCTGGTGGTGGGTATTGAGGGCACGAATTGCATGGAGCACTGGGTATGGGGCATAAACAATGAATCTTTGAACACTCCAAAAATAAAATAAATTATAAAAAATTAATAATACATCATAACCAAGTAAGGTTTATCCTAGGAATACAGGGATGGATTTTTCACCTTATTAAGTGATCAAAAGAAGAAAAACATCATCTTACTTGATGCAGAAAGAGCATCCAATAAAATACAACATGAATTCATGATTTTTAAAAATTTGAACAAACTAGGAATAAAAGGAACTTTAATCTAGTAAAAGATAGTTTCCAAAAACACTACAGAAAATGTTACACTTCATAGTGAAACATTAAGCATTCTTTCTAGGGGCACCTTGGTTGTTATGCGTCCAACTTGTTTTTGGCTCAGGTCATAATCTCAGGCTTGTGAGATCAAAACCCCCCACCTTGTGCTCCATGCTGGGCGTGGAGCCTGCTTGAGATTCTTTTTTGCCCCTTACTCTGCCCCTTCTCCACCATGCACTCTCTCTCAATAAACAAAATCTGAACAAACATGATCTTTTTAAAAATCACGAAAAAGACAAGGATGCCTGCTACTATCAATTCTCTTCTATATTGTACTGGAGAGTCTAGTGTAGTAAGGCAAGAAAAAGAAATAAAGGTGAGAAATACTGGAATAGAAGAAACAAAATTGTCATTATTTGTAATTATCTACTATTGTAAAGCTTTACAGAGAGACATTTAGACCCTTAGAGTCCTAAAATTAGATTTAATGCAATTCCAATAAAGAGAAGGTAGTGAGTATCATCTGTAACATAACATTATCTATGTTACAAAGTTCTTTTTTTTTTTTTAAAGATTTTATTTTATTTATTTGACAGAGAGAAACACAGCCAGAGAGGGAACACAAACAGGGGGAGTGAGAGAGGGAGAAGCCGGCTTCCCGCAGAGCAGGGAGCCTGATGTGGGACTTGATCCCGGGTCTCCAGGATCATGACCTGAGCCGAAGGCAGTTGCTTAACCAACTGAGCCACCCAGGTGCCCCTATGTTACAAAGTTCTGATGATGATATGGCTTCGAAGGATTAATGATTCTGAAGGCTCTCTTTCAGCTAAGTGTTAAAATAATGTCACAGATTTTGTATTGTGATGTATATACAGACACATGTGAAAGATGTATACTGAATAAATTAGTCTATTTCTTGGGTAGAAAATAAAGTAATGAGGGAACCGTCCTACCAGGTGCCAAGACTTACTTTAGAGCTATCGTAATTTAGTACAGGAACAGAAAGATTGGCAGAATAAACTGAAGTACACCACAAATACACCCTCACATACTGGAACTTCTATATGACATCAACGGTAGTCCTGCTCAGAAGAAGGAAGAACAGGTCTATTCAATGACTAGGATACCTAGTTAGAGATATTTCTAAAATGTTAAATTTGATCTCTTCAATAAGGAAAAATTAATTTAAAAAATCAGTTTCTTAAGACTATGGCCTTAAATGCTAAATATAAAACATTTAGGAAAAAATGTAGTCTATTTTTATAATGTCTGAATAGAGAATTTCTGAAACAGAAAGTGAAGTTATAAGTTAAAAGACAGATAAATTCAAATTCATGAATATTAACAGTATATTAATTCATCAAAGATCACTAAAAATTAAGAGCCACAAATCAGAGGAAGATATGTGCTACACATGTAATTGGCAAAGGATTGATTTCTTAAATATAAAACAAAATATCAACAAGAAAAAGTCCTAATATTAAAATTCTATTTATCACAAAATAAATAGCTAATATAAATATATTTATATTATATATAATAAAATAAAGTTACTATAAAGACACTGGCCAAAGTTAGTCAAATTCTACTGCTCTTAGGATATAGGTCATGGGAATCCACTTTCTGCCATCAAAATACCCAAGTTTGCTTTTATGATTTAAAAACCCTATAACCAATAAGCTATGGTGTTTAGTTGAACACAAGCAGCAATTTGTGATTAGTAGGCTTCCACCTTTTTCAAGAAAGCTTTAAGTGGCTTCTACTTTCTGACAAGTTGATTAATCGATACATAACTTACCAGAGGGAAGAGAAGAAAGGAGGGGAGAGGGGCACTGTGAAGGCACACAGGCTGGCATGGCAGTCCAGTGTGAGCTGTGGGTAACTGCTTATCCCCACTGTAAGAGTCAAAGAAGGTAAGCAAGGCCTCAAAATTGTTCCTGACCCTTTAATTACCAGTGTCAAAAATTAGACACTAATGTTTAGGTTCCCCCATCTTTTATTCTGCCACTGTTCTTTTGAAAAGAGGCTCATACTCCAAACTCCCCCTTTTCTGTTTCATGTATTTTCAGGGTGCAGAACAAAGTGATCTTTTCTGATTTGGGGTCCTGGAAAAGAGCCTCTATCTTCTGGGTGCATTCTCTACTTAAAATTTCTAACTAGTTACCACCACAAAGTGAGTGTGATATACACACTCTCTAAACACCAGATTGAATCTGTTTAAATGGGCTATGGACCAGAATTTCAAATCAGTCTAGAAGGACAGTTTTCATCACTAAAACCCATCTATTCTGATTCACTTTGGGTTTTCATGGTAATTGTTTAACACTTACAATATTTTAAAATTTTATGGCATAGCTTTATTAGTGAATAAGAACTGGAGTATTAGACGTTATTAAAACCCCCTTAACATGGGAAGAATGAAGGAGGGCACCAGAGTACAAATCAACATGTCTCTTATTTCATTCATCTAAATGAAAACTTTCTCTACTGGAAGAGACACTGTCAATATTAAAATCTGCATTTACAAAGAGCTTTCATTTTATACTCTACAATTATTTAGCATGATCCCTTTATAACAGACTGGCAGATGAGTTTATAATTTAAAAATAAATACTGAGACAGATAAGGAAAGGTTAAGTGCTGTGCCCAATACAGTTAACATGGTGATTAAGTGCTCTGGAGAAAGATCGATTCAAGCCCCATTCTTCGCTCTACTACACTACCTAATAGCTGTGTGATCTCAGGAAGATTACTTAGCTTCCCTGAGTCTGAACTTCCCTTTAATAAAACATGGATAAGAGCAGTAACTCACTGTTGAAGAGAGAAGCATCCCCAAACAACATGTACATGGCATTTTTACAGCATAATTCCTAACACAGAGTGATTTCGTGAATGGTTATAAAATTACCATATGAGACTCTTTTGTGGGACACTTAAAGTGTGTGTGTGTGTGTGTGTGTGTGTGTGCCCACACGCTCAGAGATGGAGAGTGTCCTATAACCTCAGGATTCATCTGTTGTTTTCAGCATAAAATCAAATTACCAAAAAACCCTACAAAAGGCCACAGAAACACAAAAAACACCTCATTTAATACAAAAACATGCTCACAAATACTCATGGTTCTTCATCTGAAACTGAATTAAAACTGGCGGATGTTAATCAACTATAACTTTTCAACAGCTTTCATGAACCAGCTGGGATAAACTAATCAAACAGTAGAAAGATGAGAGCGCAAGACAGACCACACACTATGTAGTGAGACATACAGGGCTTTTTAAAAGAGAGAGTGTGATAATGATAATGAAAGGTTTGGTTTTGGTTTTTTTAAGATTTTATTTATTTATTTGACAGAGAAAGAGAGATCACAAGTAGGCAGAGAAGCAGGCAGAGAGAGAGGAGGAAGCAGGCTCCCCGCTGAGCAGAGAGCCCGATACAGGCCTCGATCCCAGGACCCTGAGATCATGACCTGAGCCGAAGGCAGAGGCTTTAACCCACCCAGGTATCCTGAAAGGGTTTTTTTGCTAACGAAAAGAAAAAAAAAAAAGTCCTAACATTCAGTATAAGAAAACATTAGGCCAGCCTGCAACCTTGAAACAAATGTCTTGATTATTTAATCTAACAAAGCTATACTTTATTTTTTTTTTTTCAAAGATTTTATTTATTTGACAGAGAGAAACACAGCCAGAGAGGGAACACAAGCAGAGGGAGTGAGAGAGGGAGAAGCAGGCTTCCCGCTGAGCAGGGAGCCCGACGTGGGGCTCGATCCTGGGTCTCCAGGATCATGACCTGAGCTGAAGGCAGTCGCTTAACCAACTGAGCCACCCAGGCGCCCCTAACAAAGCTATACTTTAAATGCAGTAATATGTTGTATCCATGCAACTTAAAATACACAAAATTTATAGAGGATTGTGTAGGACTAATAAAGCTAATAATAATTATGCCCCAAGTAGTCTGTACAGGTTTTCTTAGTTAACCTTCACAATAAATCAGTGAGAGAGAAGACAAAAACCATGTTATCCCCATAAAGATGAATTAAGTGACACTCAGGAAGACTACATAACTTGTCTTTGGTTACAGTTAGTAATGTGACAGAGATTTGATTCTAGGATTGTTATGATTTCAAAAACCAGTATTTCTGGTCCGAACTGCTTCTCTAGACAGAATTAAAACTGAAACAAATGACCCTGAAGATCCCTTGTAAATCTAGGACTGAAACTATTTTTTCTCATAGGTGAATACACCTGAGGGTATCTAGTTCCAAGCCCTGTACCCTTTCAGCAACTCTCTAACCCCTACTCTGTTTTCAGGGAAAAGACAAAGAAAGGAAGAAACAGAAAGGAAGAGAGAATTAAAGTTACATGTTTTAGATACAAATGAGAGATCTGCAGGTATGATAAGCCCTAAGAAAGTGAGAGCAAGAGGAAAGGAAAGAATTTCCACTGGTCATTAGAGAATTTCCTGACAACAAAAAACAGAGATATCAGAACACATTATCAAGGAACATTATGTAGGATAAACTGAAGAAAACACAACCTCGTGAAGGGCTGTCAACACACAAATAGTGTCAACATACACACAAGATGGGGAAGTACAAATATAGCCTACTTGGCTCAGCCTCACTTCTAATTTAAAATAGAAAATAAAAAAAAGGGAAGTGGTAAAATAAGCTTGACAGCAGCCGTCAGGAGATTGCACTACAATTCTGCTAGCCTAAATACAAGTTAGCAGAAAGCAAGCCCAAATATTTGTGCCATATTTTTCAAAGAACCCACTGATATGCAGCAACCACTTTATATTTTCCTTCAACCTGCTAACCATTAAGACAGAGCATCTCTATTTCCTCTGCAAAATCATGTTCAGATTGGAGCCAGTGCTCTAAGTTTAAGCTCAACATTAGCCACCATAAATGCACTTATAAAATAAAACTCAAATTTTGTTAAGTTTCTTAAGTATGTGCTAGAAGAACGTTGAATGAAAAACATCAAAGATAACTTCCTTTTGGGAATAAAGGCAAAATAAAACAAAAACACTCCACATAACTCTAGTAGAACTGGTAGACCCAAGACAGTCACATCTAGTGAAATCTCCCACAGGCAAAGATCCAAAGTTTATCGCCATAGGAGGCTTCAGAGTCAACAATTTCACTTATGCCTTTCCAATTTCAACTGAGTTTTGATGAGAACCTTTACTCATCTGCAAAAAATGAGGCGGCTACATATTCTTGGTACTAACATCATTCTCTCACTTACATTATGAGAACAAATGTGTCTCTTTTTTTTTTTTAAAGATTTTATTTATTTGACAGAGAGAAACACAGCCAGAGAGGGAATACAAGCAGGGGGAGTGAGAGAGGGAGAAGCAGACTTCGCGCCGAGCAGGGAGCCTGATGTGGGACTCGATCCTGGGTCTCTGGGATCATGACCTGAGCCGAAGGCAGTCGCCCAACCGAGCCACCCAGGCGCCCCAAATGTTTCTTTTTTATGATGATTAGGTACTATCTGGAAAAAGGGCCTATTCCCATTAAAAAGTAAATACACTCAAGTCAGCCAGATTAAGGCTTTTGTATGCTTTCCTGTTTTTCTCCACAGCCACTGACACCTCAAAGAGAAGCAATATCTTAGCCTCTGGTCCCACCTAAAACAGGGGTTCCTTTTACATAAAACAAAAGACCTCTGACCATTAGTTATTTGGTTCTAATAATAAAGCCCATGGAAATGCAGTAGTTGGGATTCTTAAGTACTTTATGGGGGCCGACTGAAAATCCAGGGAAAACCTACCTTGTGAGTAGAGAAGGATCTGCATCTCTAAAAGAACACAGGTAAACACCTGTACCAGGTTCTCCAATCCCAAAAGCTCGAAGGCCTCTCGAAGCGGGTAATCAGAGAGGGGTAGTTCATTGGGCCCAGGTCTCTGGCAGATGACAGGTTCATAAACACCATAAAATTTCAGTGATCTCCCTGGAGGTGGAAGGGGTACCTCATAGAGAATGTTATGGATGTAGCTCTCAAGCGGTAACGGCGGTGGCTGCTGTGAGGTAACTGCCTTGTAAAGCTGTATAAGGAACTTCTTGCAGGCCTGCATGAAAGGAAGCGGTGTGATCAAACATATACTTTTTGAAACATACAACGTGTCTCTGCTGATATCATAGGAGTTGTATCGCTGGAGTTTCAAAAGGGAAGTGGTGTCTCCCTCATCAATACTGCTGGCCAGGGAATCCATGCTGCAGGAGGACGAAGCATACACACTGCTGTAATGCTCGGCATTGTGCATCTGGTAGAGCGTCTGCATGGCTGTGCAGATTTGCTTACTGGTAACTTCTTCATAAAAAGTGAGAACAAAACCATAGGTACGAGAACCATCTTCCCGGGTAATTATAAATGAGTGGAACTGTGGGTCTTTGTTGTCAGTCTGCGTTCTGAAAGACAGCCCTTTAGGCATGCACAACTGTAGAGGAAGGCAAAAAAAATATCAGAATGCAGTACACAATAACTTCAAACCAGAAACAATGTTTGTTGTTTTTAACACAACAGGACTCCAGCGGACACAGGTTTTATCAGTATTTAATATTATTAGCTGCAGCCTTAAGTTAGAAGTTGTAAGTTCCTCACCGACACACTGATAAAATTATTTTTTAAAAAAGACACATATTCAAGGAGAACCATCTTTACTGTACATTACATGCAGGAGGTCTAACAGTAGAAAGGATCTTTGACTTGTTCCCAGTAAACCTCTTACCCAAGCCTCTGAGCTTCAGCACCGCATATGACCTCTCTGAGCCTGACTTTATCAATGACTTGAAGGCAAAATATTCTAAGACACTTTAGAAAATTTAATATTTAAGTAACATTTTTGGAGCAATGATGGTACTATTTCTCAGAGGAATGGGGAAGTAGGTGAAGGCTCATTAGATAAATTAAAAAAAGAAAAACAAGAGTATCATTTTTACTTTTTAAAGATTTTATTTATTTATTTGACAGAGACAGAGAGAGTGAGAGAGAAGCACAGGCAGGGGGGGAGTGGGAATGGGAGAAGGAGGCGTCCCACCAACTAGGGAGCCTGATTTGGGCTCGATCCCAGGACCCTGGGACTATGACCCAAGCAGAAGGGAGATGCTTAATGACTGAGCCACCCAGGCGACCCTCATTTTCACTATTTTGAACAATATGAAACTTGATCTTAGAAACAAAAATTTTAAAAATGGAATGAGGGGCGCCTGGGTGGCTCAGTTGGTTGAGCGACTGCCTTCGGCTCAGATCATGATCCTGGAGACCTGGGATCGAGTCCCACATCGGGCTCCCTGCTCGGCGGGAAGCCTGCCTCTCCCTCTCTTACTCCCCCTGCTTGTGTTCCCTCTCTGGCTCTGTTTCCCTCTGTCAAATAAATAAAATCTTAAAAAAAAATGATTTTTTGATTTACTGAAGCAGAAGAGTAGAATTAGATTTGCTCCAGTAGATATTATGCTTCAGGTCTTGCTAACTACCCAGAACTGAGTCAAACTTGGGAATAACATTACCTGAGGAGTTGAAGATGCTATCTTTATGATTCTTAAAATGTAATGCATTCTTTAAAACATTTTAAATAAACCAAATTTCAGAACATTTGAAATATCTGAAGGAAAAAATTGTAATTTATCCTAACAAAATAATCATTAATTTTTATGTATTTCTTTTTTTTTTTTTAACGATTTTATTTATTTATTTGACAGAAAGAAACACAGCGAGAGAGGGAACACAGCAAGGGGAGTGAGAGAGGGAGAAGCAGGCTTCTCGCCGGGCAGGGAGCCCGATGTGGGGCTCGATCCTGGGTCTCCGGGATCATGACCTGAGCCGAAGGCAGTTGCTTAACCAACTGAGCCACCCAGGCGCCCTGTATTTCTATTTTTGTACTGCAATACGCTTTCTTTTTTAAAAAAAAATATTTTATTTATTTATTTGACAGAGAGAGAGATCATAAGTAGGCAGAGAGGCAGGCAGAGAGAGGGGAGGAAACAGGCTCCCTGTGGAGCACAGAGAGGGGAGGAAACTTCCGCAGGGAGCCTGACAGGGGCCTTGATTCCAGGACCCTGGGACCATGACCTGAGCTGAAGGCAAAGGCTTTAGCGCACTGAGCCAGCCAGGCACCCTGCAATATGCTTTCTGCATAGAAATAATTTTACCACAGTTATTACATTTTTCTTTTTCAGACTTAACAATCAATTTGATGTGAAATTCAGAAGTTCTCTCCACATTACTAAGAAAATGCAGTTCACCTTGAAAGTTACATGTCCTTCAAAGTGTCAACAAACACTTATTAAGTGTCTTTATGAGCCAGACCCTATGATAGTGATACAGGTTAAATAAACACACAGACATGTTCCTGCTCCTACGGAGTTTCCAGTCCAGTAAGGACAGCAGATGACTAAAAAATCATGAACTGTAAATAAAGTATGGGAAGTGCTATGATAGGGTAAATACAGACTGCCATGGAAAACACAACACAGAATGACATAAATTAGAAAAGAAGGAGCTACCAGAAAAAAATAAGTCTAAATGGAAACCTGAAGATGAGTATAGGTGTTAGTGAGATGAACAGAAGGCAGAGAGGGCACATATGCAAAAGCCCACAAGACAGAACATGAAGGTCTGAGGAAGTGACACATGTTTTCTGTGGGTGGGGAACAGAATGCAAGAAAGGGGGAGCTTATCCTACACTGTTGGTTGGGATGCAAGCTGTGTAGCCACACTGGAAAACAATATGGAGGTTCCTCAAAAAGTTGAAAATAGAGCTACCAACCCTATGACTCCCTAGCCAAATATCAGATTTGTAAGCAAGTTAACAGTTTTGTTGTTTTATTTTTATTTTTTTGAAGATTTTATTTATTTGACACAGAGAAACACAGCCAGAGAGGGAACACAAGCAGGGGGAGTGAGAGAGGGAGGAGCAGACCTCTCACCGAGCAGGGAGCCCGATGTGAGACTTGATCCCGGGTCTCCGGGATCATGACCTGAGCCGAAGGCAGTCGCTTAACCAACTGAGCCACCCAGGCGCCCCAGTTTTGTTGCTTTAAATCAAGAGTAACAAACTTTACTCCTTAGGTCAAATCCTATCTGCCACTTGTTTTTGGAAATAAAATTTTATTGGAACACAATAGTGCTCATCCATTTAAGTGTTGTCCATATCTACTTTTGCACTACAACAGCAGAGATGAAAAGTAACTGACAGAAACCATATGGCCTACAATGCCTCAACTATGTACTACCTGGTCTTTTATTTAAAAAAGGAAAAAAAAATGGCAGGGCGCCTGGGTATCTCAGTCATTGAGAGTCTGCCTTCGGCTCAGGTCATGATCCTGGAGTCCCTGGACCGAGCCCCACATCAGGCTTCCTCCTTGGCGGGAAGCCTACTTCTTCCTCTCTCACTCCCCCTGCTCGTGTGCTCTCTCTAGCTGTTGTTTCTCTCTGTCAAATGAATAAATAAATAAAATCTTAAAAAAAAAAAAAACAAACACCAAAAAACCCCCCTGCTAACCCATAACTCATGTTTTAAGCCACTTTAATGGTACTG
This sequence comes from Spilogale gracilis, assembly GCA_004023965.1. Classification (NCBI taxonomy): domain Eukaryota; kingdom Metazoa; phylum Chordata; class Mammalia; order Carnivora; family Mephitidae; genus Spilogale; species Spilogale gracilis. The sequence continues at coordinate 30,424 of PITA01002403.1, read as the reverse complement.
GGGTTGTTTGTGATACATCAATAGATAATGGAAATACTCCCTTACTTTCTTTACCACATAAATACTATCTTAAAGAACCTTCCTTTATCATTCCACAAAAGATACTGTTTTCATCCTATAAATACCATTAAAATGTCACTTTTCCTCCAGAAAGTCTTTAGGGAATGTGCAAGAAATGGAAGTCTTGGTAGATTATAAATGACTCAAGGACTAGTGCTGTATTTCCATGACCATAAATATGTAAGAGTACCAAACACAGAAAAATACACTATTTGGGGCCATAAATAGTGACTGATAATAAATATGAAAAGCAAACCCATGAAGCTTAGTATAATTAGGTCAGTGAAAATGTCTTTGTATTTCATATCACTGAATATGAGACCTAGAAATAACTAAGGTAGCTTTACATAATTATTTTTATATATGTTGAAAAGAATTAAATTACTATGTATATTTGGGTAGAATAAGACACACAGTTAGGTAAAACATACAAATACCTGAATTTGTTAGAGGAAAATTTATTATTCCTAATCTTGGGAATAGTTGTGTAAGGGAAGGCCACGACAGGACCTTTTCATAGTTGTATCTTCAAATTAAAACTGCTTTCATTGTAACAAGAGAAGATCCTCTGCTGATTTATGAATAAAAACTCACTTGACACATTTATTATAGTCAATAAAGATAGGAGGAAGGAAGATTTGAATCCCTCTTGCTCCAGGCTATGCTTAAACTTATTTGGGACAGTGCATGCCATATATGTTATTTGTTGAATGAATAAAAAAACAAATGAACAAGAAAACAAAAACAACCACTAGGGGTGTACGATCAGATTTAGCTCCTCTCTTGATTAAGTCTGCTTCTCCCTCTCTCACTCCCCATGCTTGTGTTCCCTCTCTGGCTGTGTTTCTCTCTGTCAAATAAATAAAACCTTTAAAAAAAAAATAATAAAATAAATAAATAAATAAATAAATAAAATGAAACCTGAAGGATCAGTAAGAATTCAGCAGGGGAAGGAGAGAAATGGAAGAGTCTTCTCAAGAGAAGTGGCCACAGAAGCAGAAGCTTTAGTGTGAAGAATGGAAAGGATAGGAGAAGTCCAGATAAGAGACTTCGAGGGTTCGGATTAAGATGGGTGTATAGAAACAGAAGTAGACAGACAACTGCACATGGGAGAGGATAAGAAAGTGAGGACTTTCAAGAAAAATGCCAGATTTTCAGCTTAGGCAACTAGGTGGATGGCTGTACCATTCACTGACCAAGGCTGGTGGAAAGATTGTGAATTCAGTTTTGGACATCTTAAGTTTGAAATACCTGTGAAATATCCTAGCTGCAAAGATAAGAAAACAAGTGGGCTCCCCTGGAAATGGCTGGATTAAAGCCCCATTCCTATGGTTCTATTGTGAGACAAGAACTTAAACTTGGATGAAAATGAGGGCTTACTTTCATTCTAATGTCAAGCCTATTAATCTAACTAAGGGTTATCCATCTAAAATTCAAGTACTTGCTGAGTCTGTAAAAAGTATACATAGCTCTTTTTCCTTTGAATCTTATAAGATGGGCATCTGAATGTTTTTTTTTTTTTCCCAGTCAATGCTTTACCCTTTCTTTGCTCATCATCCCACCCTACTCTTCTTTGTGATCAAAGTAAACAGTAAATTGTACACTTAGAGCTTTATAGATTATAAAAAGCTTTATAATAGTTATGACTCTTTTAGTTACTTAAAATATTACATATCAGATGTTTCATTTAGAATAGATCTACAAAACAGAATCTTTATATTTCATAAAAAGGTACTGATCTTATTTTCTTAACAATCCCTAGGTTCACTACACTTTTTTTTTTTTAAAGATTTTATTTATTTGACAGAGAGAAACACAGACAGAGAGGGAACACAAGCAGGGGGAGTGAGAGAGGGAGAAGCAGGCTTCCCGCCGAGCGGGGAGCCCGATGTGGGACTCAATCCCGGGTCTCCGGGATCATGACCTGAGCCGAAGGCAGTCGCTTAACCAACTGAGCCACCCAGGTGTCCCTCACTACACTCTTAAGGATGAGATCTACTGACCAGAACATTATATAAATAGTCATGGATGCCAATATGCAGATTACCTCAAAGAGATCTGAAATGGAGTAGGGGGAGGCAGGGGAACTTCAGCTCCATTTGCAATGCTTTGCTTCATTTAAGAGAAAAAGTACCAATCTGAAGTAAATTTGTCAATGTTGAAATATGTTATTTCTGGGTATATGACTGCTGTATTGTTTTGTTTTATGACAGTTCTCTCTCCCTTTTTTTCCCATGAAAATCTCTCAATCAGTAACCAAAAGAGACATAAAAAGCAATTAATTCAGAAGTCACTTCACCTGTCATTTACATTTACTTCCTATTATATTTGCACAGCACTCATGGAATTTTTTTTTTATTTAACAAAGTTCATGGCTTTGGAGGATTTAATTTCTGCAGGAAATTAATGACCCTTCTTCAAAGCACCAGTATTTCTTGTTAAAGAAATGACTGATATTATAGAAGGTGATGACTCGTTGGAGGAGGATTTTGCTAAAGGCAGGAAGAAAGCTTTATACCTCTATGTGGGAATAAATTATAGCTTCATACAAATGTACTTACTAATAAATCAGAGGAAATTAAAGGCAGTAAATCTATAACTGAAATGCAGACTAGTGTAATGGGATGCTTTTTAGAGATTTTCAAAGAATACCAGCAAATCCTCTTAGATTTGAAGCAATAACCAAAATGTTATGTGGTGCTTAACCATCAAAACACAAGCCTATGTGTTTATTCTTCATAGGAGACTTTGGCTGCTTACATAAAATAATCCCAGAGGCAAGAGGAAAGAAAATAATAAAGACAGATTAAGAAAGCTGGGTGGCTCAGTTGGTTAAGCGACTGCCTTCGGCTCGGGTTGTGGTCCCGGAAACCCGGGATAGAGTCCCACATCGGGCTCCCTGCTTGGCGGGAGGCCTGCTTCTCCCTCTCACTCCCCCTGCTAGTGTTCCCTCTCTGGCTGTGTTTCTCTCTGTCAAATAAATAAAATCTTAAAAAAAAAAAAAAAAAAAGAAGAAAGCTGATCACGGCTTTAAAGATGAATGCTTTACTGACCAAGGCTAAAACCATCATGGATGTCTCACTATCAATGCATTCAAATATTAACAGAAAGAAAACACACCAAGTGTGGCATTTTGTTCCAAATGACTATGGATTTATACTGTAGTAAAAAACATCCTAATTTCTCACAGATGAATTTATACTTTGAAATATCTTCTAATTTAAGAAGTCAAGTGTTATAATGTATTTACATTCTTATCTAGGTTTCAATTGCTTCATTTAGACAGGCTTTTCTTTAATACTTTTCTATTAATTTGCGGGCATAGCAGCTGATAAATTATTTTTTGTCATTGCTGTTTATTCACTATTTTACTCAGAGGCTTGCCTGTGCTCCTCCAAGTGTCATAATTATGACAAATAGTAGTGGTCTACTTAATATCTTATGGTACTGTCTTCACCAAAGATGAGGCTAGGCCCCACAGTATTAACTTCCAGCAAAATGGCATCTCTGATTAGAGAAAGAACTACACTGTGCTCTGTGAAGAATCAAAGTCAGACTGCACTTGTACTTATTAGAAAAAGTACCATGCTACTCCCTCTTTGTTGCAAATTCAGACTGGAATCAATTTACTGTGATAGAGGAATACCACAAAAGATTCAATGTGACTCACGTCATTTTGGTGCAGGTCAAAACTAAGTTACATCATTTTTCTTTGAGGGAGGCAGCATGTGGATGGTGAAAAGTGAGCTAGAGAGTAAAAATGATCTGGATTTAACCTCTGAGACTCCCTGTATAACTTTGGGTTAGTAATCTCTGTAAAATGTGAGTAATAACTCTCACTGGGCACATGTCAGCACATATGTAAAAGTAATACACATGAAATATCTAACAGGTATCTACTGCATATTAATTTCTTTCCCTTATAGTATCATATCATAATGGGATCTTTTAGCTCTACCTTTAAAATACTAAAAAAGAGCGGGCACCTGGGTGGCTCAGTGGGTTAAAGACTCTGCCTTCAGCTCAGGTCCTGATCTCAGGGTTCTGGGATCGAGGCCCACATCGGGCTCTCTGCTCAGCAGGGAGCCTGCTTCCTCCTCTCTCTGCCTGCCTCTCTGCCTACTTGTGATCTCTCTCTGTGTGTCAAATAAATAAATAAAATCTTTAAAAAAAAATACTAAAAAAGAGCCACACCTATCAGTGCCTTAGCCCACTGTTAATTATTTCCGTGCCTATTATGCCTAATCTCTAATTTGCTCACTTTGGAGCACATTGATTTTTATAATCACAGAAATCCATTTATGGAATTCCAAAATATTACCCAGGCTTCTAACCTGGATCTTTCTTAAATAATCTGAAAACTATGACTATTTCTAAGATCTCTAAAGGGACTTATAACCACCAATGGTAACTCATTGCATTAATTCAAATTCCTTATAAATAAATTCCTACTAATGTCTAAATGATGAATTCAAGTTCCTTTTCTTCTTTACTTTGGGAGTATGATACATAACAGGCCCATCATACAACATTCCTTGAAATATGATAACTGTAATTGTATAATAATTCTATTAGGCAACTCTCCAGACAAAGAAATATTACTGTTTATCAAAGCATCTATGTATTAATTAATATAAACCCAATCACAGCTTAAGAGTAGGAAAAAAAATGGACTTTGAGGAACACATGCACCCAGATATTCATAGCAGCACTATCTACAATAGCCAGATTATGGAAACAGCCCAAGTGTTCATCAACTGATGAATGGATAAAGAAGAGGTGGAATATACACACAATGGAATACTACTTAACCATAAAAAAGAATGAGATCTTGCCATTTGCAACAACATGGATGGAGCTAGAGAGTATTATGCTAAGTGAAATAAGTCAGTCAGAGAAAAACAAATACAGTATGATTTCACTCAAATGTGGAATTTAAGAAACAAAATGAATGAGCATAGGAGGAAAAAAAGCGAGACAAACCAAGAAATAGATTCTTTTTTTTTTTTTTTTAAGATTTTATTTATTTATTTGACAGAGAGAAACACAGCGAGAGAGGGAACACAAGCAGGGGGAGTGAGAGAGGGAGAAGCAGGCTTCCCGCTGAGCAGGGTCTCCCGGGTCTCCGGGATCATGACCTGAGCCGAAGGCAGTCGCTTAACCAACTGAGCCACCCAGGCGCCCCAAGAAATAGATTCTTAACTACAGAGAGCCAACTGATGGTTACCAGAGGGGAGGTGGGTGAAAAAGGTGATGGGGATTAAGGAGTGCAATGCACTTGTGATGAGCAATGGGTTTTGTATGGAAGTGTTGAATCACTATATTGCACACCTGAAACTAATATTATACTGTAGGTTAACTAACTGGAATTTAAATAAAAACTTAAAAAAAAAAAGAAAATAGGCTTTGAGAGTCTGTTATATACACTTATCTGCCCTGCGGACTGTGGGAAAAGTAACTTAACTTCTCTCAGCTTCATTTTCCACATCTATAAAATGAGGACAATATTATCTATCTTAAAGAATCATTTAAAACATTAAATAAAATAACGTAGACACTGTCATTTCAACAAAATAAAAAGAAGGTTAAAGATTAAAAAAAGCTACATACCATGTTCACTGCATCTTGATCAAAAGGGTTCCATTCTATATTCTCAGGATAGTGGGACAGCACTTTGGATTTAAATGTTCTTCTCAAAGGACTCTGGTCAAAATTTTCACCTAAAACAAATGATTAATAGTTAGTTGATATCTAGAATTTTTCAAAAGCATGTACTATTATTTTTATTTTGTAGATATATTGACTGGAAACACTGAAATCTGACTCAATTTCTGCCTCTAACAGTCTGGGCTGTAAAATTCTCAATGGGTAACTGAAAAGGAACTTTAGTAAAAGATCTGCATTTAAAACTTCAGAATCTGAATTTCAACATCTTGGCCAGACAACTATACTACAAATCAAAATCTACTCAAATAATCTTTGCAGTGACCTAAGTACTGTCCTCATTTCAGTATGCAGTGATAAAAAAATCTACTTGGAACATCTAATTTGAATTGAGCATCCTCAGTCATACTTCTGATCCTGAGATTTTGCACACGAACAGACACAACGCTCCTGTGCTCACAGGAGACAATTCTGCTTGAGCTTCCACAGAAATCTGACATATGTGACTGCATCCAGGCTTTTACAAGTAACAGAATTAACAGAATTAGAAACATCATTACTGCGTTGTCTAGTTTAGCAGACACACCAAACCTACAAAAAGAAACAAGTTATTCTAAGCCAAATTCATCACCTGTCAAAATTCGGGAAAGATAAAGGCAGGCTATACTCTGATTATTACATATAAAAAATCTCAATTATAGCTGTCAGCTAAGTTCTTTATCTCCTTGACCAAATTAATTCCCATGTGACCTGTTTCCCCCAAATGCCTTAGTTCTAAAAATATGTTAATATGGATGGTTCTTAAATTCTCAATGTCAAAAAGTTGAGACTGAAGAATTAGACGACTTTGGAATCCCATTCTGTCTCCTGTGTTTTTTTTACTTAAGTTCTAATTAAGTGCAAAACACAAGAGATATATCAAGAGATAAATGCTACTTACCACTATTTGTAGAAGTAAAAATACCAAGTAATTTATAAATCATAATTGGGCATCTAGTTAGACTCAGTTTCCATTTTTGGTAAAAATATGAAAAGATGGATACTAAAACATCTTTTAGTGAAAAACTTAACAGATCACAAGGAGAAGTTACACACAAATCTTAGTGGAAACTGCAATATAAAATACACAGAAGCTTTTCTGAATAAAGGCACCTAGTTTAATAGATTTGCTGCAGCAACTAATGCACTGTTTCTAATTTAAGCCCTGGCTAATGATCATTTTATCATTTTCTTTTAGATTTCTCTCACTTATCTAGGCAAATGTTTCATCTCTATCTTTCTACTCCATATTTCTATCTTCTAAGAGATAGAGAGTTTTCACTTCTAGAAGAAAAACTGTCAAAAGCATCCCTGAGGATGGTTATGAGTTTTGGAAACATGCCTCTAGAGTATGCTTACAAAGTCAATGAAAAATGTGGAACTGTCCATGAGTCAGTTCACCTGAAGAAAAGAGGGTTCAGAATTCCTGACTTCAGGAAGGGCAAATGACATTCTTTAAGCTGATGCTAGATTCTCAGGAAAACACTAAGAATTTTTAGATTATTCACTTCTAAACTAAAAAGAAAAGAAAAGAAAGACTAGGGGCACCTGGGTAGCCCAGTTGGTTAAGCCTCTACCTTTAGCTTGGGTCAGGATCTCAGGGTCCTGGGATTGAGCCCTGTGTCGGGCTCTCTACTCAGCGGCAAGTCGCCTTCTCCCTTTCCCTCTCTCTCTCTGCGATCTCTCTTGCTCTCACTCTCTCTCAAATGAATAAATAAAATCTTAATAAAAAAAAAAGAAAAAAGAAAAAACACCGCTTTTCACTTCAAGTCACAGAAAAAGAAACAAAGATTCCCTCTTGGTTCAGAAGGTTTATGCTGCTAACTCTGCTACCGACACAGGAACAGGATATCCTCAGACAATATATAGCAACCAAGAACCTCTCCTTCACTGATCAATATATACCAGAAATATTTATCTTTATCCTAAGTGTAAATAAAATGTGAAACACTGTCATAGCAGAAGAAACAGCACATAATGCAAGCTATAACTCTTTGCAACACTTACCTTTTTAAATGAATTCCTGCCTGAGTTTGATTAAAATAGTAACATTATATTCATTCATGTATCAAGTTATTAATGGGACAGAGGATAAATCAGAGAAGCCATGACAGTACCGTTTTCAATAGAACACCCCACTCTCTTGAAGCACAATGGAATCACCCAGAAGATAAAGAAGGAAAACCACCTTTTCCAGAGAGAAAAAATTTCACAAAAACAAAAAAATGGAAACACTCATGAAACAGAAACACGAATCTAAGAAAAACAGAGCCACCACCACCACCACCACCACCACCACCTACTAGACTGCCAAGAAAGGGGGGCAATAGGAAAGGTCATTGCTGTATATATAGCTGTCTTGGCAAATACCATTTTGAAGTAAATTAAGGGAAGAACCAAATAGCAGAAATTCTGATAACATGTGTTAAGGATTTAGACTTGAGTGGATCTAGTTATCACTACTATTACCAAAGAAGAGAATCCTGAAGATGCCTTTGGAAATGGGAGGAAAAAAAATCTAGTCTTCTCCTTTTGAACCCATGTTATAAATGAACTTCTAATTTAGAATTTACTGGTAGGACTGAGCAGGAGAAATGAAACAATCTAAGAATTTGGGTTCCCAGGCAACTGAAATGATACATAAGCTTCCTTTACTTACCTTAAAATCCACCTCTTAAACACTATCCTGAAATGAACAAGGATTATAAACTTGTGCAAATATTAATATCCCCTAATACAAATAAACTTAATTCCAAGGAATACTGTGATGTAACCTGCTACTAAATTTAAGCTGCAATTCAGCCTTTCCCTCTAAGAAAATAGGATATATCTGCCAAGACAGCTTAAGACTAGTGAATAATTTTTTCAAGGCTTGAAGCAAATGAGGTCTTTATAAAAATTAAGATGCAGATGAGAGAACAGAAATATAAAATAATATCTATTTTTGCCCAAGCAAAACTGAAAAAAAAAATGATGGTCTTGGGGTGATTTAAAATAATGATTTCTAACACCTCAATTTTTATTTTTACTTTTATTTTTACCTGAAGTCGTATTTGCAGCATCTTGGCTCTTGCCATGACGATCTGCTAGCCATTGGTACAAAACTACATAATGTAACAGAAACAAAAAACTTTATAAACAAAGAAACACAAACAAACACAAAAGCAAAATGACTCTGAAGAATGGAAATTGAGAATAACAAATTAAACAAAAGCAATAAACATGAGACATTAACATCCATGGAATGTAGCTTAACACCAATAGTATGTAGCTTATAAGCTATTAGCAATAAGAAAGCACAGAGAACAGGTAATTGCATTTTAATGTAAAAGGCGAAATACTGGGGCGCCTGTGTGGCTTAGTTGGTTAAACGACTGCCTCCGGCTCAGGTCATGATCCCAGAGACCCGGGATCGGGATGAGTCTCACATTGGGCTCCCTGCTCGGCAGGAAGCCTGCTTCTCCCTCTCTCACTCTCACTGCTTGTGTTCCCTCTCTGGCTGTGTTTCTCTCTGTCAAATAAATAAAATCTTTAAAGAAAAAAAAAGAAGCGAAATACTATTTAAACAACTGTAACAGTTATTCATGCGGGAAAAAAGCACATATATTCTTCTCAATGCTGATTTGAAGAGAAGTATCAGGAGAAAGCTAATTCTTCCATAGTGAGATAAAATAAGATAGTTAGAAAAAATGACCAACTTTAAAAATTACATCCCAACTTCTGCACACCTATCAGAATGATTGAAGTCCAAAAAATGGACTACACCAAATGCTGACGAGTACATGAAGTGACAGTAACTCTCATTCATTGCTGGTGGGAATTCAAATTGGTACAGCCACTTTAGAAGACAGCTTGGCAATTTCTTAACAAAGCTAAGCACAGTCTTACCACAGGATCCCATAGCTCTACTCTACTCTGGAGAAAAACATCAGACAAATCCCAAGAGAAGCAATCTACAATATACCTGATGAATACTTGCCAAACTATCAAGGACATCAAAAACAAGGGAAGCCTGAGAAGCAGCCACAGCCAAGAGGTGCCTAAAGAGACATGATAACTGAATATAATGTATACTGGGTGAGAACCACCAACAGAAAAAAGAACTTCAAATAAACACTAAGGAAATATGAATAGGATACATATAGTTAACAATTACGTATCAGTTGATTTGTTAACTCTAACAAATACACTATGTTAAGGACAGGAAAAACTGTGTGTGGATGGTGGGCTATGAGATATATGGGACTCTTATCTTCTCAATTTTTCCAAAATCTGAAACTCCTAAAAATCAAGTCTGTTTAAGAAAGCATTCCACTATGTAAAATAAGGACAAAATCATATTCTATCTGATCTTGTAAGTAATCTACCTTTTAGAAATCATTCTATGCAAACATGAGCTGAAGTATGCTCTGTACTGAGATTCCATTTAATCAATTGTTCTTTATGTGTTATTAACGAGGAAGCGCCAACTCTTGGAGTAAAGTTTACGACGGTAAGGACACAGGTTGTTAGAAAATTCACACTAGACCTCTATACCTCTGCAGTTTTGAAGAGTATAAAAACTTCTGAATAGGTTACCGAAATTTCTACAACTTTTAGACACCCAGTCTTCTCTTTAAAAGCTAAATAATGATAATGTAGGGTCCTAACAGCCAGGGAATCTTCCTATCTATACCTCAAAGGTCTGAATGATCTCAGGACAAAGGCTAAACTTCTATTCTGGGGGAGACTATTTGCCCACAGATACTGTGAGAGTTCTATATCCCAATCAAGGTTTGCAGAACCTTTGTACACTCTCCCTTCACAAAATAACAACAAAAACAAAGAGTTGGGGAAGGTAGCCTGTGGAACTCCTGGACTGAAAGGTAAAAAGGAATTAACTGATCCATTATAAAAGGCCAAAGACACCTTGAAATCATCAAGGAGGTTGTCTGGATCTTTCCAGATAGCCAGATGGTAGACTGACATTTATCATCAGGGATAGATGGCCCAAAAGAGACCTTTCAATAGCCCCCACACATACTCCCATGCGGTGTGCAAGGTCACTCACTGGCTGAGGGTGCCCCAGTGGGCACACAAGTGAGGATACTACCCTCCAGGATACTGCATACTTCTAGGAGGCAAACAATTGTTTTCTTTTTCTTCTTCTTTTTTTTTTTTTTAGGAGGCAAATAATTGTTATGACTGGGACTAGCAAGGAAGAATTCAAAAAGCAGCCCTCACTGATCATTCCATATATACTATACGTATTTTCTGCCTTTCTAGTTTACAGAAATAACTACTCATTAGAGTACAGAAGTAGCAGAGTAGGGAAGTATTAGGCCATGACACAAAATTCTCCCTATTTGGAAAAAAGCTAGTATAGACTTTAAAACTGACAATGAATATCACTCTCACAAAGATGAGATACAAAGTAGGGAAACTAATCTATTAACAATTCTTATTTTTTAAAAAAGATTTTATTTATTTATTTGACACAGAGAGAGATCATAAGTAGGCAGAGAGGCAAGCAGAGAGAGAGGAGGAAGCTGGCTCCCCGACAAGCAGAGAGCCTGATGATCCCAGGACCCCACCTGAGCTGAAGGCAGAGGCTTTAACTCACTGAGCCACCCAGGCGCCCATGGTCTCACAATTCTGCCCAGCTCTCATCTAAAGGCTGTTTTGCTCTGATTAAGGTACAAACTCCTGGGTACATTTAGCGTATCACTTGGACTATCTACCAATAGTTCAATTACTTCATATAGTTCCTGTTTCTCATTTTACCAGAGGGAAAAAAGGGAAAAAATATGAAATGCACAGATAATTATATATAAGCAAAAATATTTTTAGTGGATTTAGATAGTCAATTATTTTATCCTTGCCTGCAGATTACCAAAGTCCAATAAACGATGATCTAAATATTTGAGAATTTCTAGTGAAATAAGTGCATCTGCTTCATGCAAAGCTATAATGTGAATCACCATTAGATCAAGTTTGGATTTCAAAGCCCACTTTATAGCACATATATTTAAAAATATAATTTAGAACTAAAAAGGAAATGTGACAGATATTTTTACCTAATATACTAGAGTTCAAATGGGTAGTTGCAGAAAGACTGAGCTTCAAAAAAAAAAAAAAAAAAAAAAAAAAGACTGAGCTTCAAAAATTTAACTCCCATAAAGCATCTGAAATATGTTATAATACAGAGTCTGCTACTATGTTTGTAGAGGATATCAGAATACTAAGAACACAACTTTTCTCACTGTGGCTGGGAGCCTAAGATCTGGCTTTTTGGTGATTCCATGCTTCCTCTCAACTGGCACTGGGAGCACGTACCCCCAAGCTCCAAGCCACTAGTGAGGATTTCTATAGCCTGCATATGGGTTTGCAAATGGAGAAGATTTGTGAGACCTGTGAACCTTGGAGCTATTTCTCAGCCTGAGTGGTCCCATGACCCTCTCTCTCTAAACCTACCTACTCCTAGAGTCCCAGTGAGTTCCCTTCTTCATTATCCATTTCCATTGTAGCCTGCATCTGACCAGAGTGTTTTCTCCACAAAAGAAGGACAAGGCTCACAATACTTCCCTGTCTTCCTGTCCCAGAAGGATACCACAGAAGTCTAGATGTTTTAAAGAAAGCTTGCTGATAGGAACAATTAAAACAGATGGGAAGTTAAAAGGTAATCACTTTTGTCCTTCCTTTTTAAATTTTCTTCCTTTGGAAAGTTTAAACACACACACACACACACATGCATCCATGGATGGATGGAGGTAATAAATAGTGGACAGAAAATTTAGAATCAATAAATTTTTCTCAATATTTTGATAAAGGTGAGAGGAGGAAATGAAGAACTAGAGATGTGCCTATGAAAGCCATGCTGAGGCAAAAAAAAAAAAGGGAGGATGTGGTGGTGAGGTAATTTTTCTCCTTCCTATGTCTTATCACTAAAGGTCCCCACTGTCTGTCTCCAAAGACCCCTGCCTGAATTGACAATGAGCTAGAGTTGTAGAGGGATACTGGACAGCGGTGGATCCTATAAGAGACTGACCAGGGAAAGGGAAGCAGGGGCAGGGGGACCCCACACATTGGTTAAAAAAAAAATGAAGGTGCAATTCCTGTGACACTCACAGCAAGACATTTCCTACACATGGGTTATGAGCTGTTCTCTTCAGAACAGACCTCTCAGGAGGCTGCATATTCATTATTCATTCTAATGATTCTACCACAATTTAAACAATCTCTGAGCAGGTGACATTTAAAGTGAGAATGAAGTAATAATAATCACCGCAGTTAACACATGGTGCTCACTATAGAGAAGATGTTATTCTAAGTGTTCTACATATATTAAATCATTTCATCATTACAATTACTCTATAAAGTAATTCCTATTTTATCATTTCACAGAAGTAGGAACTAAAGCATAAAAAGGTTAAATAACAGGTGCCTGAGTGACTCAGAGGGTTAAGCCTCTCCCTTCGGCTTGGGTCATGAGCTCAGAATTCTGGGATTGAGTCCTACAGCGGGCTCTCTGCTCAGCAGGGAGCCTGCTTTCCCCTCTTTCTCCGCCTGCTTCTCTGCCTATTTGTGATCTCTCTCTTTGTCAAATAAATAAATTAATTAAATATTTTTTTAAAAAGTTAAGTAACTTGCTCAAGGTCAGACAACTCTAAAATTCAAACTTACGCAGTGTGGCTCCAGAGTATGCTCTCAATTCTATGTAGGGGGTCATCCCTGGAAAGAGTATTTTGGGAAGGGGAAACAGCATGAGCAGAATCCCTAAGATATCCATGAGCTTGTCACGTTAGAGATGCAGCAAGAAGGCCAGTACAGTGTATCTGAGTGAGGTGGTAGAAAATGAAGTCAGAGAGGTCACCACAGCCACATAAGACAGGGGCCTTGTAGAGCATGGTAAGTTTATTTCTTCAAGGGAAGTAACTGAAGTATTTTAAACAGAGAAGTGACTTGGCTTGAACAAGCTTACCCTGACAGTTGTGAGAACAGACTGTAGAGGGTAAGAGAGGAAACTGAGAGACCAATGAGATGGCTTCTGTAATAATCTAGGCAAGAGATGATCGTGCTATGGATCAGGGAAAGAGTGACAGGGTAGTGAGAAGTTGTAAGATTCTAGATATATTTTGAAGACATAAGAGATATTTGCTGACAAACTCAATGTGAAAGACAGGAATAGTCAAGAAGGTTATGGTAGTAGAGTTTCTAGTCTGAGCACCTGGATGAATAGTGTAGTTATTTACTGAAATGAGGAACAAGGGACAAGGAGAGGGTTTTTACTCGAAGGCTGGGAATTGAGCTTGCCGAGTAGACACCATGAGCAAAGCTTACCCTCCCGAGTTGAAAAAATTTATGGACAAGAAATTATCATTGAAATTAAATGGTGGCAGACATGTCCAAGGAATATTGCAGGGGTTCGATCTGTTTAAGAATCTTGTGATAGATGAATGTGTGGAGATGGCAACTAGTGGGCAACAGAACAATACTGGAATAGTGGTAATACAAGGAAATAGTATCATCATGTTAGAAGCCTTGGAATGAGTATAAACAATGGGTGTGTTCATCAGAAGAATCAACTGCTTCCAATGTCCCCTCTCCATAGTTTCTGTTTCACTACAATAAAAACTCAGGTGTGCACATTTTCATATTGAACTTCTTATTAAATAAACTTTTACAATAGTAAAAAAATGCTTTCTTAGGCATGCTGAATGTAGGAAATTGAGTATTAGCTCTTATTGTCATTTTTTGCAACATGAACTGTTCCTGGCTGAGACTGATTTGTTCTGAAGCTTTTATGCATTAATATAGGAGAATCTGACTGAAAAAAAAATTCGCTTTTGGATACATTAAAAGTCTGTGAAGCCTATTAGGTATTCATGTGAAATTTTTCAGCAAGCATTTAGAAATATGAATTTAAAAATCAAGGGGTGGGGTGTCTGGGTGGCTCAGTTGGTTAAGGGTCTGCCTTCAGTTCAGGTCACGATCCTAGGGTCCTCAGTCCATTGGGTGTCCTGTTCAGCTGGGAGCCTGCTTCTCCCTCTGCCTACTGCTCCCTCTGCTTGTGTTCTCTCTCTCAAATAAATAAAATCTTTAAAAATAAGAATAAAAAAGGAATACATTATCTTAAAAAATAAAATTCAGGGAAAAGCTAGAAATTTCAGCATCAAATAGATGGTGTTTAACATCACAGAGCTGGATTAAGATCACCGAGTAAATGAATACAAATGAAGAAAGAAAAGCTGTGTTCAGGTTCCTGGGAGCCTCAGCCATAAACACTGAGAGGTCAGGAAGAAAGAACAACAGGCAAAAAGGTAAGTGAAAAATGGAACTGGTGAGGAAAAAGAAAGACCAGAAGCATGGGCAGCATGGAAGCCAAGTAAAGAAAATGTCTTTAACAAGGAGAGAGTTGACAACATGAAGTCACTAGTGACCCTGAAGAGATTTCTATGGAGTGGTAGGGGTGAAAAGCTGTCTGGAGTTGTTCCAAGAAAGAATGCAAAGAGAGGAAGTAGAGGCAGAGAGAATAAATAACCCTTCTGCAGAGTTCTGCTGTAAAGATGAGAAATGGATTATACTGGAGGGGAATACAGAAGGGAAAGGTTTTTGTTTTGTTTTTTTAAAGAAAAGAGTAATAGTATTAACTCATTCAAATAACATATCCAGAATGCTTACACTGTACCAGGCATAGTGGCTAGGATTAGTGCAGTCAGTCCCTCTGAGGATCTCTCATTCTCCTCTCTTGCCTTCCCAGTGCTTCCAGACAGCTGACTTTGCCCACTCCATATGCTGTTCACGGCTGATACAGACTGTACTCCCCAGGTAACCATTTTTCCTACCCCTAGCACAGTTCACCTACTTTATCCCTGTAAGACTGTATGCATGACACTGAACCCACTAGAAACTACATTCTCTCCATTACAGTTTTCCCCCTCTGGTACTCCTAGAAATGGTCCCAAACCATTCTCACTTGGACAAGCCATGCCCATTATCTCAGCACCACTGTCCAGCTATTACTGATTCTGGATCTGTGACAGATTGCAGGTGCTTACCAACATCCATGTACTCTCCTTCCCAATATCCCTGCATCTGAGTGAGGCCCACATCACTAGTTCTTGCCAATGAAATACGAGCTGAAGTGACCTGGGTCACTTCCAGGCTGAGGCACATACCTGTTTGCCCTCTGCCATCCATCAACTAAATGCAAATGGAGTGAGATCTTAAAAAGATGGGGTCACACAATGGAGAAAACTTGGGTCACTTAATGTCTTTGCAAAATAGAGCCCTTCTCACCCTAGCCTACATTAGATTAAACAACAGATGAGAAATAAACTTTTATTGTCTCAAGCCACTGTTAGAGCAGTTAGCTCTTTGTTTCTGAATTACCCTAACTTTTTTATTTGTGTTATACCTCTTTTCTTGACCTTCCACTATGATACCAGTCCATGACTGTATTTTGCCTTCTAGTTCTTGGTAACTTTCTAGATTGCTTTTTACTGTACTCCTATACATAATAAATGCAGTTCTTTAAATACAGGACAGAATTTGCCCATTTTTTAATGGATGCTCTCTACCCTTCATATAAGAAGATGTATACCCACTACTAAGCTATTAGTTAAGGCTGTATGTTTTAACCCTATTGGACTTTCTAAAAACACAATATCTAAATCCAGTCAGCAGTCTTGCAGGTCTAAGTGGCTGGTCACAAATGGAATCAAGCAGAAGAAGCTGGGATCTCTGAAAATTCATAGACCCTACTGAGGAAGATTCATCAATAAAAAAACTGTGAACCCTGGTAATCTTCAAAATTTGTTTTAAGATATTAATAAAAGTACATCAACATCAATCTGTAAGAACTGAATTTCTAAGAAATTCACAATACATTTCATTTTTGATTATATCAAAATTAGAGTCATAACATATTTTAGCTAAAACTGAAATACACTTTAGTTACTGAAGTTTATTCACTGGAAACCAAGAGTACACAACACAGTTATTGTTTCAACTCCAACTGAAGGTCCCTCCATTTAATTCTGTCGCTAATCACCTGGAGGTGGCACAGACATAACTTGTTAAAGAGCATGGACCCCAACAGGACTGCCCTGACTTCAGAGATTACCAGCCCACCAGCTCTTCTGACATGCTGGCTATACATCTGGGACGTTACATGGCTATCAGGTTTGATAATTCACAAGAACAACTCATGGAACTCAGGAAAGCACTATTACTTGTGACTGAAGTTTTATTACAAGAGCTACAAATCAGAAGGACCAGACAAATGAAGACACATACAGGGTGAGGTCTGGGAGGGAATGCTGTGCTTTCATGCTCTCTCCTGTGTAACTTGCCACTATCACACACAGTATACAATGTGTTTATCAACCAAGAAGCTCCACAAACCTTTGGTATCTAGAACTGTTTTTTGTTTTGTTTTAATTTATTTATTTTAGCAGGGGAGGGGAGAGGGAGAGAGAGTCCCAAGCAGTCAGTGCAGAGGCTGACTCAGGGCTCCATCTCATGACCCCGAGATCATGACCTGAGCCAAAACCAAAAGTTGGAGGCTTAACTGACTGCACCCAAGAGCCCTTGGTTACGGAGAGGTTTTTGTTTTTTTTTAATTTTTCTTTTAAAGATTTTATTTATTTATTTGACAGAGAGAATGAGGTCACAAGAAGGCAGAGAGGCAGGCAGAGAGAGAGGAGGAAGCAGGCTCCCTGCTGAGCAGAGAGCCTGATGTGGGCCTTGATCCCAGGACCCTGAAATCATGACCCGAGCCGAAAGTAGAGGCTTTAACCCACTGAGCCACCCAGGCGCCTGGTTATGGAGAGTTTTTAAATGGGATTCACTGCGTACACAGTGATCTGATTACTGGCCATGCAACTGAACTCAAATCTCTAACGTCTTCCCTTCCCTAGAATCAGACCCTACCCTGAAGCTACCGAGGGGCTCATCTTTACTTCATTAGGATAACACTCCTATTACTCAAGAAATTACCAGGGTTCTAGAAGTTCTGTGCCAGGACTGGGACAGAGACCAGACAAATTCTTATCAGGCACTGTGCATTCTACCACCAATCACAGAACATAGTAGCAGATTATTTACTTGCAAAAATAACCTTTGCAATGAATTCAAGACCTACAGTCCTCTGATAATGAGGAATAAACAAAGCACTTGGCTTCTAAACCATGCTTTACATCCTATCCCTTTTCTAATAAAATGTGAAATAATAAAATAATCACTGAGGTATTATAACTGATATTACAGAACCCTCTAAGAAAGGGTCCATAATTTTTAGGTAAACAGTAAGTACCATGCATTTATCAGCACTTAGTAAATGATTTTTATTATTCTGAAAAATGTAAGTGATTTTCAAATAATAAGCATAGCCAAGAACAAGGTTCTAGCTCTAGTTGAATATCCTGGGTTCAAGTAGCTTAGGGCAAATTATACTTTCTTTGAGCAAAGGTTTCCTCAGACATAAAATAAAGATTACATAATAACATATTAGTATTATTAGAGATCTATCTTATATGAAGATCACTTATGCAATGTATTTCTGGGAAAGCATATTAAAGTTATTTGATCCTGCAAGTTATACAGTATAAAACAAATCTTCCCTATTGCTAAAGAACTTATTCTCTGCTAAAATGACATCAAGAGAGCTACCCTTTGCCTTCAGGAACAATAGAAAGGCACTTGCCATTAAAATATTTATAGCTGACAAGTAACACTACAGGGCTAGATATCTAAGATGATTCAAACAGTTCTGCTGTATGACTCACAGAACCAGTTACTTGCTCAGAGCTAACACAGACTTTTCCCTTCATTTCTATTCATTACTTTTTGCTGCCAATACTTTCACACACACACAAAAATTATATGGAGTCAGAAACAAGTAACTCAGTTTACTTTAAAGGGATACACTCAGGGACATATACAAGAATACCACTTTCTTCTTCTTATCCTCTTCAACAAAATAAAATAAAAAACCTGCATAAGAAATCAACAAAGTTCTCTAAAGAAAAGATATAAATTACAAGGTAGGAAAAAGGACACACGTGTTTTACTAATGCTCCCCTGCCTCTGGTCTATGAATTATTATGAGCAAAATAGGAAAAATGTTAATAGATTCACCGAGAAAGAAAATCTTCCCAATAAGAATCAAACAGAACCGTTACTATTCCAAAAATCGCCTGAGATTTTTTTGCAGCTGATGTAACTGCTGCTAAGCAAAAGTGGTCTCTGAGTCGCTTCATCATTATACTCTTTTATCCAGAGGCCCTGAAGGCCTTCCCCTAATATGCTGCTAGCTAGAACATTCAGGCTTTAAAAGGAACTACCTGGACTCCAGTTCTTAAAATGGTACTAGGGGATAGCACAGACCTATAAAATCACAGTCCACGTATCCTCGGAGGAAGACAACGGGACCTATCAGATGAGGAGGAACTTCCCAGTTCCACAAGAGGCTGTGATTCCCATAGCTACTGTATAGCATATTTGAAAAAGTTAAAAAAAAAAGTCAAGTCACCTACGGTAGGAGTGAAAAAAACAATTCAACCGCTTTATGAAATTTTCAAAATTAACAGAAAACAAACAAACAAAAAAAAACAAGGATAAAAATAGAAAGGGAGAGTTTGTCCATCAGACAAAAACAGAAGAAAACCGTCAAGAAGATCTCAAGCCCTGAGTATTTTTTTAAATTTTTTTTTAAAAGAAGGGCTAACACTAAAAGTAATCCTATCAAAAGGTATTCGTATTTACTGTTTTCACTCTAGCGCTCAGAGTATTATCTAGTACTTAGCTAAGATATTTGACTGACTTATTAGAAGTCACGCTAGATTTCTAGATTTTAGGTTCTAGATTTCTCCCTTTCCCCTCACTTGAATCCATCTTCTTTCCTTCCATATTCAGATAGTCACTAAATTTTGCAATTTATCTCTTTAATATCCCTCCAAATCAGACTTTCCTATTTTCACTGCTACACTGTTAACTGAGCCTCAAGCCAGACTCAAGACTATTGCTCCAGTTTCCTAACTTGTTTACCTGCCATACACTCACTGTACATTAAACTCCCCTTCTAATTCACATCTCATTGTCTCTTTTCTCTCTGCCCCTCTCTTTTTCTTTCAAGTATTTGTCAAGCTCTGTGAACCAAGGCACTAGTCTAGTCTCTTGAGATACAAAAGAATAGCAGATTGCATTCTTCAAAAAATAGCCACAATAATATCTCCTGTCCTACATGAGTGTTTGAAACTCCATCAGAAAGTAGAGTCCCCTCTCCCCCAAAAAAGTAAGAGTCCCTGTCCCCAGTCCTTAAACCTAGAAGGGCCTTGAGCACATGGCTAATGGCTTCCATGGCTCAATCATAAAAAGTGCCATGCATTTCCACCTTGCTCTTTTGGAAGACAGGCCCCTACAACATAGCTACAGTGCTATAAGAAAGTCCATCCAGCCTCTGGATAAGCCCATAAGGACAGAAACTGAGAGTTCTAGCCCACAGGCCAGACAGAGGTATCAGCCACTAGTAAGCAATATAACCTGCTTACCAGCCAGGGAGTGAGCCACTTGAAAATTGGTCCTCTGGACCGCTGTCAAACCATTCATCTGATGTCTACAAAGCAGAGAAAAATTGGTCTCACCACACTCTGCCCAAATTGAAGAACTACGAGCTAAATGACTGTGTGTGTGTTTTTAAAGTTTTTACTTATTTGACAGAGAGAAAACACTGCCAGAGAGGGAGCACAATCAGGGGGGAGTGAGAGAGGGAGAAGCACGTGTCCTGCTGAACAGGGAGCCCAATGCGGGACTCAATCCTGGGACCCTAGGACCATGACCTGAGCTGAAGGCAGCTGCTTAATGACTGAGCCACTCAGGCATCCCTAAATGACCATGTTTTAACCCGATAATTTTGAGGTTGCTTGGTATGCAACAATAAATAACTGGAACAAGAAGGCAAAAAAATCCTTGCCTTCATTGTCTCAGAGGAGACAATATAAATTATATAGTATGTTGGAAGATAAAAGTGGAATGGAATGCTAAGAAATAAGAATAGAGTGAGGAAGGCCAGCAGTACAGGGCATAGATTGCATATTACACAGGGAGGTCAGAGTGGGGGGGGTCTCATTGAGAAAGTGATGTCTGAGCAAAAATTTGAAAGAGATAAAGGAATTAATCTTATCTCCTCAGGAAATTAAAGTGAATTAAGACACCAAACTTATAAATTTAGTCCCCTGTCACCTAGAGATCAGATTCCTTAAACAGTACTTGAAGACCACAACATGATCTAGCTCTACATTTCCACCTCCAATTTCTCAAACTCCCTTACTCCCTACCCAACCTGTATTTGAGCCATGCCAGATGACTTGCAGATACCTTTTAAGAGATTAAGAGTCTCTTACAGTTTGTCTCCCTCCCTGGTCCCATCTTGTTTCATTTTTTGCAGATACCTTTTAAGAGATTAAGAGTCTCTTATAGTTTGTCTCCCTCCCTGGTCCCATCTTGTTTCATTTTTTGCAGATACCTTTTAAGAGATTAAGAGTCTCTTATAGTTTGTCTCCCTCCCTGGTCCCATCTTGTTTCATTTTTTTTCCCTCCCTACCCCCCCAACCCCCTACCCTGCTTCTCAAATTCCTCATATCAGAGACCATCATATCATTGTCTTTCTCTGATTGACTTATTTCACTCAGCATAATATCCTCCAGTTCCATCCACACCGTTGCAAATGGCATCATTCTTTTTGATGGCTGCACAGTATTCCATTTTATCTATATACCACATCTTCTTTATCCATTCATCTGTTGATGGACATCTAGGTTCTTTCCATAGTTTGGTTATTGTGTACATTGCTGCTATAAATATTCGGGTGCATGTGCCCCTTCGGATCACTACATTTGTATCTTTAGGGTAAATACCCATTAGTGTAATTGCTGGGTTGTAGGATAGCTCTATTTTCAACTTTTTGAGGAATCTCCACACTCTTTTCCAGAGTGGTTGTACCAGCTTGCATTCCCAGCAAGAGTCTAGGAGGGTTCCCCTTTCTCCACACCCTCGCCAACATCTGTTGTTTCCTGACTTGTTAATTTTAGCCATTCTGACTGGTGTGAGGTGGTAGCTCACTGTGGTTTTGATTTGTACTTCCCTGATGCTGGGGGATGTTGAGCACTTTTTCATGTGTCTGTTGGCCATCTGGATGTCTTCTTCAGAGAACTCCTGCACATTTCTTGATTGGATTATTTGTTCTCTGGGTTTTGAGTTTGGTAAGTTCCTTATAGATTTTGGATACTAGTCCTTTACCTGCTTTGTCATTTGCAAATATCGTCTCCCATTCTGTCGGTTGTCTTTTGGTTTAGTTGACTGTTTCCTTTGCTGTGCAAACCTTTTTATCTTGAAGTCTCAACAGTTCATTTTGCCCTTGCTTCCCTTGCCTTTGGCAATGTTTCTAGGAAGAAGCTGTTGCAGCTGAGGGGAAAGAGATTGCTGTGTTCTCCTCAAGGATTTTGATGGATTCCTGTCTCACATTGAAGTCTTTCATCCATTCTGAGTCTATTTTTGTGTGTGGGTAAGGAAACAACCCAGTTTCATTCTTTTGCATATGGCTTCCCAATTTTCCCAAAACCATTTGTTGAAAAGACTGTCTTTTTTCCACTGGACATTCCTTCCTGCTTTGTCGAAGATTAATTGACCATAGAGTTGAGGGTCCATTTCTGGGCTTTCTATTCTGTTCTATTCTATTCTGTTCTGTTGATCTGTGTGTCTTTGTGCCAGTACCATACTGTCGTGATGATTACAGCTTTTTAATAGAGCTTGAAATCTGGAATTGTGATACTGCCAACTTTGGTTTTCTTTTTCAACATTTCTCTGGCTATCTGGGGTCTTTTCTGGCTCCATATAAATTTTTGGATTATTTGTTCCATTTCTTTGAAAAAAATTGATTGTCTTTTGATAGGGATTGCATTAAATGTGTAGACTGATTTAGGTAGCACAGACATTTGCACAGTATTTGTTTTTCCAATCCATGAGCATGGAGTATGTTTCCATTTTTTTGTGTCTCCCTCAATTTCTTTCATGATTATAGTTTTCTGAGTATAGATTCTTTGCCTCTTTGGTTAGGTTTATTCTTAGGTATGTTATGGTTTTGGGTACAACTGTAAATGGGATTGACTCCTTAATTTCTCTTTCTTCTGTCTTGCTGTTGGTGTATAGAAATGGAAATGATTCCTATGCATTGATTTTATATCCTGACACTTTACCGAATTCCTTTATGAGTTCTAGCAGTTTTGGAGTGGAGTCTTCTGGGTTTTCCACATAAAGTATCATACCATCTGCAAAGAGTGAGAGTTTGACTTCTCTGCTAATTTGGGTGCCCTTTATTTCTTTTTGGTGTCTTACTGCTGAGGCTAGGACTTCTAATACTACGTTGAGTAGCAGTGGTAACAGTGGACAGCCCTGCTATATTCCTGACCTTAGGGGAGAAGCTCTCAGTTTTTCCTCCTTGAGAATTATATTCGCTATGGGTTTTTCATAGATGGCTTTTATGATATTGAGGTATGTATCCTCTATCCCTACACTGTGAAGAGTTTTGATCAAGAAAGGATGCTGTTCTTTGTCAAATGCTTTTTCAGCATCTATTGAGAGTATCATATGGTTCTTGTACTTTCTTTTATTCATGTATTGTATCACATTGATTTCGGGATGTTGAACCAACCTTGCAGCCCAGGAATAAATTCCACTTGGTTGTGGTGAATAATCCTTTTAATGTACACCAGTATTTGGTGAGAATTTTTGCATCCATGTTCATCAGGGATATTGGTCTGTAATTCTCTTTTTTGGTAGGGTCTTTGTCTGGTTTGGGGATCACTGTAATGCTGGCCTCATAAAATGAGTTTGTAAGTTTTCATTCCATTCTATATTTTAGAACAGTTTCAGGAGAACAGAATAATATTCAATAGAATTCCCATGGCAGGCCGTCTGGCCCTGGGTACTGTATCAATTTCCTTACTGGTTATGGGCCTGTTCAGGTTTTCTATTTCTTCCAGGTTCAGTTTTGGTAGTCTATAGTTTCTAACAGTGCATCCATTTCTTCCAGATTGCCTAATTTGCTGGCATATAGTTGCTCATAATATATTCTTATAATTGTTTGTATTTCTTTGGTGTTGGTTGTGATCTCTCCTCTTTCGTTCATGATTTTATTAATTTGGGTCATTTCTCTTTTCTTTTTAATAAGTCTGGCCAGGGGTCTATCAATCATTAATTGTTTCAAAGAACCAGCTCCTAGTTTCATTGATTTGTTCTACTGTTCTTTTGGTTTCTATTTCATTGGTTTCTGTTCTGATCTTTATTATTTCTCTTCTCCTGCTGGTAGGCTTTCTCTGCTGTTCTTTCTCCAGCTCCTTTAGGTGTAGGATTAGGTTTTGTACTTAAGACCTTTCTTGTTTCTTGAAAATGGCTTGTATTACTATGTACTTTCCTCTTGGGACCACCTTTGCTGTGTCCCAAAGATTTTGAACAGCTGTGTTTTCATTTTCATTTGTTTCCATGAATTTTTTTTTGATTCCCCTTTAATTTCCTAGTTGACCCATTCATTCTTTAGTAGGATGCTCTTTAGTCTCCATGTATTTGAGTTCTTTCCAACTTTCCTCTTGTGGTTAAGTTCCAGTTTCAAAGCACTGTGGTCTGAAAATATGCAGGGAATGATCCCAATCTTTTGCTACCAGTTGAGACCTGATTTGTGAGCCAGGATGTGATCTACTCTGGAGAATGTTCCATGTGTACTAGAGAAGAATGTGTATTGTTGCCTTGGGATGGAATATTGTAAATATATCTATGATGTCCATTGGTCCAGGGTGTCATTTAAAGCCTTTATTTCCTTATTGATCTTTTGCTTAGATGATCTGTCCATTTCAGTGAGGGGGGGTGTTAAAGTCCCCTATTTTTATTGTATTACTGTTGATGTGTTTATTTGACTTTGTTATTAATTAGTTTATATAATTGGCTGCTCCCATCTTAGGGCATAGATTTTTAAAATTGTTAGATCTTGTTGGACAGATCCTTTAGGTACGATAGAGTGTCCTTCCTCATCTCTTATTATAGTCTTTGGCTTAAAATCTAATTTGTTTGATATAAGGATTACCATCCAACCTTTCTTTTGATGTCCATTAGTGTGGTAAATTGTTTTCCAGCCCCTCACTTTAAATCTGGAGGTGTCTTTGGGTCTGAGCTTCTCGAAGACAGCATATCGATGGGTCTTGTTTTTTTTATCCATTCTGATACCGTGTCTTTTGATTGGGGCATTTAGTCCATTTACATTCAGGGTAACTACTGAAAGATATGAATTTAGTGCCACTGTATTACCTGTAAGGTGACTGTTATTGTATATTGTCTCTGTTCATTTCTGGTCCTTATTCTTGGGCTCTCTCTCTGCTTAGAGGACCCCTTGCAATAGTTCCTGTAGGGCTGGTCTGGTGTTTGTAAGTTCTTAGTTTTTGTTTGTCCTGGAAGCTTTTTATCTCTCCTTCTATTTTCAATGACAGCCTAGCTGGATATACTATTCTTGCCTGCATATTTTTCTTTTAGTGCTCTGAATATGTCATGCCAGTCCTTCCTGGCCTTCCAGGTCTCTGTGGATAGGTCTCCTGCCAATCTAATATTTCTGCCATTGTATGTTACAGACCTCTTCTCCCAAGCTGCTTTCGGGATTTTTCTCTTTGTCACTGAGATTTGTAAGTTTACTATTAGATGACAGGGTGTGGACCTATTTGTATTGATCTGGGGGGGGGGGGAGGTTTTCTGTGCCTCCTGGATTTTGTTGCTTGTTCCCTTCACCAAATTAGGGAAATTCTCTGCTATGAGTTGTTCCAATATACCTTCTGCCCCCCCCTTTTTTTTCTTCTGGGATCCCAATTATTCTAATATTGTTTCATCTTAGGTATTACTTATCTCTCAAATTCTCCCTTCTTATTTGTCTTTTTCTCAGCTTCTTTATTCTCCATAACTTGGTCTTCTATATCACTAATTCTCTCTTCTGCCTCATTTATCCTAGCAGTAAGAGCCTCCATTTCTGATTGCACCTCATTAATAGCTTTTTTGATTTCAACTTGCTTAGATTTTAGTTTTTATTTCTCCAGAAAGGGATTCTCTAGTAACTTCCATGCTTTTTTCTAGTACAGCTAGCACCTTCATAATCGTCATCCTGAACTCTAATTCTGACATATTACTAATGTCCCTATTGTTAGGTCCCTAGCCGTTGATATTGTCTCTTGTTCTTTTTTTTTGAGGACTTTTTCTGCCTTGTCACTTTATCCAGATAAGAACAGATGAATGAGAGAACAAAATACTAAAAGGGTAGCAACGACCCCCCAAAACCAGGGAGAGAAGGGGGGGATATATATATGCTGGTAAATAGAACAGAGCCACACACTTGATTTTGGGTGTACTTTGGTCTGTTAGAAGAAACTGCCTCCCAAAATTTTAAAGAAAGAAAAACTGGTATATGTACAAAAATAAGATTATACACAATGAAGTGATGGAATATGACTGTAAAGATGAAAATTTTAAAAAGATTCTAAACATGGAATTGATAGGAAGTTGGTTGAAAAAAGAAAAAAGAGGTGGCGCCTGGGTGGCTCAGTTGGTTGGGTGACTGCCTTCAGCTCAGGTCATGATCCCAGAGACCCGAGATCAAGCCCCACATCGGGCTCCCTGCTCGGCAGGAAGCCTGCTTCTCCCTCTCTCACTCCCCCTGCTTGTGTTCCCTCTCTGGCTGTGTTTCTCTCTGTCAAATAAATAATTTTAAAAATTTTTTAAAAAAAGAATAAAGAAAAAAGAAAAAGAGGAAAGAATGTGATGATGCTGGAGACGAGAACAAAGATTTAGGGCATATTTTGATCTATTAGAAGAAACTGTATTTCAAAATTTTAAAGAAAGAAAAACCTATATGTATATAAAAATAAGTTTAAATATAATAAAGGGATAGAGTATAACTATAACAATGAAAATTTTAAAAGATCTTTTTAAAAAGGTATTGATAAGATAAAATAGTTAAAATAGGAAAGAGAAAAAATTTTAAAAAATAGAACAAGAAAAAAATAAAATTAACTCTGTTAATTTTAATGTTTAATAAACATTTAACTCTGAAAGAATCATGGGGAAAAAGCCATGAACTCTGTGTGGTGCATTCCCCTAGCTCTGGAGTTCCTAAGTTCTCAATGATCAGTGAACTTGGTCTTAGCTGGATGTTCTCGCTAATCTTCTGGGGGAGGGGCTTATTGTATTGATTCTTAAATGTCTTTGCCCAAGGCAGAATTGCACCACCCTTGCCAGGGACCAGGCTAAGTAATCTGCTAGGGTTCACTCTCGGGAGGTTTTGTTCCCTGAATGCTTTCCGTACAGCTCTGGAGGACAAGAAGGAAGATGGCAGCCTCCCATTCTCCAGCCCAGAGGAGCTAAGAGCTCGGCACCCCACTCCTCAGTGCACCCTCAGAGAAAAGCAGTCAATCCGCCTGTCTCCCTGGTCTCTGGCTGCACTCCATGCCCACCCAGCCTGTGACTGAACGTTTCTATCTCTGGCACAGGGTCCCATTTGGAGTCTCCAAAGCCAGCATATTCCCACAGCGCCCTACCTTGCTGCTCCTCCTGGTGGAGGAAGGAGGGGGTCTTCTGGATATGCCACTTGCAGGATCCCTGCTGGAAGAACAGTGGCCAGACTGCACCTTGGATCATGGGTTTAAGATAACCTGGAGCTGAGAGCCCACTCCTTGTCTGTTTCTGTTGCTGGCTTTCCCACTCCATACTTGGGAGCTCTGCCAAGCTCAGGCATCCTGGGTCCTTCTGTGACCTCATGGGTCCTGAGACCACACTGTCCCAGCAATGGCTCCACTCTCCATTTAGCCTCAGTGGAGCAGACTTCTAAAGGTTCCGATTTTGTGTTCCGCTGCTCTACTGCTGGCTGAGAGCCGGCCCCTCCCCCCATGGTCTATCTTTCCAAATGTTGCCTCCAATTCACTTCTCTGCACATTCTACCTTCCAGAAAACTGGTTGCTTTTCTTGTCCTAGAATTGCTGCTCTTCTCTTTGATCTCCTGTTGAGTTTGTAGGTTGTCAGACTGGTTTAATAACTGTCCTAGCTGAACTCCTGGGACCCAGTGATATCTAGGTCTCCTACTCCTCTGCCATCTTCAACACCCACATTTATTATTTCATAGTTTCTGTGAATTGGAAGTTTGGGCATAGAGTGGTTCTGCTGATTCCTTTGTTCCAGGTCTCACAGTACCGAAATCATCCTGTTGTTAGGGCTTCCTTCCTTTCTGGAGGCTCTGGAGAAGAATCTCTTCCAAGTTCACCTAGGTTCCTGACAGAATTCAGTTCCTTGCAGTTACAGGGTAAGGTTCTTATTCCCTTGCCAGCTATCAGCGGGGCTGCCCCTTGCACCTAAGGCCTCTGGTCCCTCCATGTGGCCATTGCATCTCAGAACCAGCAATAGCACAATGACCCTTCTCATCCTTGGAATCCTTTCAGTACCTTTCTGCCAAATCTATCCTACCAAATCTGAGTTTCTCTTTTAAGGATTCATGTGATTACACTGGGGAAACCTGGGTAATCCAATCTCTTCTATTTCATGATGAGCAATTAGTAACTTTTTTTTTTAAGATTTTATTTATTTATTTGACAGACAGAAACACAGCTAGAGAGGGAACACAAGCAGGGGGAGTGAGAGAGGGAGAAGCAGGCTTCCCACTGAGCAGGGAGCCTGATGTGGGACTCGATCCTGGGTCTCCGGGATCATGACCTGAGCCGAAGGCAGTCGCTCAACCAACTGAGCCACCCAGGAGCCCCAGCAATTAGTAACTTTAATTACATCTGTGAATCTCCTTCACAGCAGTACCTACATTGGTTTGACTAAATAAACAAGAGACAGGAGTCTGAGGGAACACTTTTAGAATTCTGCCTATTACATCCCTCCCTCCTTGTCTGCCTGCTAGGCTCCTATAGTCTTTAAGATTCTTCTTAGAAGAAACTTTGTTTGGGAAACCTTTCTTGACACATACAGGAAAAGTGAGGAGTTTCTTCTATAACACAACTTAAAACTACAAATTAGAATGGTAATTTTTATGGCCCGACATTTTAAAATTCCATCATCTTAATTTTTAAATGAGCCACTATTGTGCAAACATTGTACTAAATATTTATTAGCTCATGTGTTAAAATAAAAATATTCCTTGATGGTAAAGAACAAGACAAAGCACTTCTTTTCTTGGTTAACACATGTGTGTGAATATAATGTTCTTCCCTCCCCATTTTTTTTTTTTTAAAGATTTCATTTATTTGACAGAGAGACAGAGTGAGAGAGGGAACACAAGCAGGAGGAGGGGGAGGGAGAAGCAGACTTCCTGCCAAGTGGGAAGCCTGATGTGGGGCTTGATCCCAAGACCCTAGGATCATGACCTGAGCTAAAGGCAGGCGCTTAACGACTGAGCCACCCATGTGCGCCCAATCTGCATTTTTTTAAAAAAGGAAATAGTACTGTCAAGTTTTTGGAACTGTGTTCTCATAATTACTATATATATTGCTATCTACTTACCATATCATATTAAAACTGTTAAATTCTACCTCCTCCTTTAGATTTTCTTCAACATATTCTTCATCTTTACATTCTTACACATGTTCCATCAAGTTTGCTAAATAAATGGACAAATGAATGTAAACTGTACTCTTTGATCTGAATGACATATTCCAGAGTTTGTAAGACTTAGTACCTGTGAAAATGATTTATTTAAAAATTTTATATTATACTTTATAAAAACTGAAACATAATTTAGGAGACAAAATTAGTCCAATTTCTTTAGAACATTTTTTTTTTCAATTTGTATTGCCTGTAAATTAAAATCTGATACCTACCTTATTTTAAAGAAAAGAACATAAAAATATTATTGTACAACTGTCCACTGTGGTATCACTTGATCAGAATTTTATTATTGTGCTTTGAATCTTAGAGTTCATGACTAACTTTTTAAAAAGTAAACTTAAGTTTTTCGAATGGTTTTAATACCTACAGAAAAACTGGGAAGATAGTTCAGAGTGTTTCTATATCCCCACCAAGCAGTTTTCCCTATTAGTAACATCACATTAGAGCAGTACATTTGTGAGGTGTCTAGGTGGCTCAGTCAGTTAAGTTTCTGACTCTTGATCTCAGCTCAGGTCTTGATCTCAAGAGTCATGAGGTCAAGCCCCAAGTTGGGCTCCATGCTGGGTATGGCACCTATTTAAAACAAAACAAAAAAAGAATAGTACATCTGTTACAATTAATTAAACAGTATTTATATATTATTATTAACTAAAGTATATACTTTAGTGAGATTTCCTGAGCTTTTACCTTGGGTCCTTTTTTCATTCCAGAATCCCATCCAAAATACTACATTACACTAAGACACAATGTCTCCCTAAGCTCTTCCTGGCTGTGACCGTTTCTCTGACTTTTCCTTGTTTTAGATGATACTTGACAGTTTTTGGTTTTGTTTTCTAATGTCTGACCTTATTTATTTCTTAATCTTTGATAACCTCATTTTTTTTTATGGTATTTTCCTTTCTCTGATTGACTTCTTTTTTTTTTTTTTTTTTTTTTTTTTTTTTTTTTTTTTTTTTTTTTTTTTTTTTTTTTTTTTTTTTTTTTTTTTTTTTTTTTT